>JADLZL010006990.1:0-92768 GCA_015844335.1 Chrysopogon serrulatus | reverse complement strand
GCCAAGCTCCTCTGGGTCCATTGGTACAGCTTGTTCTGAGGTAGGCTCGGTAGCATGTCAGGTCGCTTGACGAGGAGGAACATCATGTAGTTGCATAGCGCCCGCACTTCCTGCACAGTACGGCGTTGTTTATCATCGTCCTTGGTCTCAGTGTGCCTTCTGGCGAGGAAAATGTCAGTGGCAATGTGCCAGATGATGATCCCTTCGTGGAGCTCAGCACCCATGAAACTTCTATGGATAGTAATGCCACGATCTTCTTCCCATCGCTTCTGTGCCTCCATGCCCCAATTCTCTCTGATCATTCCCAGTGTGTTGATGTAATCACTTTTGATCATGCGTGCTATGTAAGTGACCACCAAGTCTTTCAGGCCATTTGGAACACCAACAGCCGGCTTGTTATAGTCTGCCCACCAGCCAGGCCTTTCAGTGCATTCCAACATGTTATACTGCCCCATAGTGCCTGACCACCTTCTTGATAGCCTGAAGAAGCCAGCAATTTGAGTACTGTAGGAAAGCCGGCGAAGAGAGAGGACCATATGACGAAGCCGGTGCCACCTCTCCGAACACAAAGCAGAATGCCGAAGACCTCTCCACCGTGTTGCACAAAGAAAGGAGAATGTCCAAGTAGACCAGAGTGCACTCAGCAGTGATGTCATCTCCATGAGGAAGGCACTGCCCAACAAGGCATAGGTGATAGCAACATCTGCCATTCTATTTCCCTCCCTGCCGTAGAACTGGAACAGCAGAAGGGAAGCAACCACAGCGAGCGGCGAGATGACGTGGATGCAGTAGCCAGGCAGGGTGTGAAGCACGGGCGCCTTGGTGTACAGGATGTCATACATTAGTGACAACTCCATCTCCACCAGTGTCCACATATATCCCATCCCACTCTCCTTAAGGTTTCCAAGTATGCCAACTATGTAGCTCCCTGGATTCTTCGAGGAATCCACCATGGCAGACTTGCAGACACGAAACATGCCATGCGCACGCAAAATGAGGAACTCTTCTTCATCGATTACCTTCCCTTTGAACCCTCCTTCAGGTGGTTTGCCAGGTAAAGATCACATTTTCCTTGTTGCTCTGTGTCCTCTGCCTCCAGAGACTCCTGGATGATGCTGAAGTTGGCACACCGGAGAGCCCATGTCTTCTCACAAAACTTGGCAACAGCAACAGCTGTCATCAAGGTTGCACCCAGTGAGAAGAGGATCCCACTGCCGGCAATATGCTTGTAGATGACATACCCTGCTCCCAGGACCTGCACCACAAGAGTGAGAAGATGGCGCTTCCACAGCTTGTTATCCTCGAGGGAGTAGGCCGTGATGTTGTCAGGGCCAGCAAGGTGTAGCAACAAGAAGGGCGCCCAGAAAGCGACGAGCCGGTGCTGGCGCAAGTTGCTGCTGAGGGAGAGGTTGCCAAGAGCATACATCGCGGTGCTGTCTGCCAGCTGGTATGCCAGCCAGAGAAGGACCCTTTTGGGGCTGCGGCCTTGATGCCGGCGAATCCCAGAGAAGAACAGCAGGATCACCTGCTGCGTGAGGCTCAGGATTACAAGGATCTCAATCGACCATCCATTCCAAAAGTCCAGCAGCCATCCAGCAGCGACTCTTGGCTTCAGCACTGATTATATTCATCATGTAACATCGTAGAATAGTCATGCAACAGATAAACAGAGCAGCATATTACATGGGGTTGATCAGAAATTGATAAGTAGAATTAATAATGTATACATACAGCGGGTATCCCCAAGTTGATCAGGACCGAAATTAGCCATGCATGTACTGGGCAGTGGCAGAAAGAAAGAAGCGAAGATGACAAAGGCTGCATAGATGCTTTGTTACGGAAACAGTTGTGCCAACTAATTGAGCATATATACAACTAGATGGCCTGGTCTAATGGGTTTGTAAGGGTGGCCAGAACAGCCTAGCTCACTAAACCATATAATAAAAGATAAATAATTAGTATTATTAGCAATTTGTTATTGTTTGCTAACCATATGATATAGATACTTAAATTCATATGGCAATTCCATGAGTTCCATCAATCAGTGATCAGAACAATGTGATGGGGAGATGTGGATGCACAAAGTACAAATACATGCTATGCTGCCACGCAAAAATTAACTAGAACCAATGTACACATACTGCACGTATCCCCTAGTTGATCAGGATCAAAAGTATCCATGTGCCCCACAAAGACAAAAAGACACAGGGCAAGACAGAACTAAAGGTGCTGAGAGCTGGATTCAGGCTTGAAAACACAAACAAAAAAACACCAACTAATTGAGCATCCTACCAGATGGTCTCGTCTACCATTGTCTTAAGGGTTGGCCTGGTTCACCAAACCATATAATAAACGTGAACAAATTAAGTACAAGTATTTTGTTATTGTTTGGCTGTCAGTGCACCTGCTCCATTGATTTGCTAACCATATGCTATCCATCCATCCATAAGTGTTCTGTACCATGTGACATTGGAGATGCATGGCACAAGTACACATCTGCTGCAGGCGAAGAATGTTGAAGAAGCTTATCATCTTGAATAGTATGTAACTCAAAGACAAAATTGCCTATACAGAACTATGGGAGACAATTAGCTAATGTACCACTCCGCTGGCTCCACTAGCATTTTTAGCACTTGCTACATATCTTTACACCATCAAGCATCACACCATCATTGTACAAGGATGGTCCAGATCACTTGAGGATCATCACCACTGTTAACTTTTTTTCTCTCTTCCACACCTGCAGTAGAGGATCCTCTACTGCTACGGATCTGGTCACACTCGTGGCTTAGGAGAAAGAGGAAAACAGGGGACTCAGTCTGGCTTCAGCAATAGGATACAACAGTGGAATTCATGGAGGTGGGTCCAGATGGTGAGAACACTGGTACCAAATCTGAGCGAAGGCGGTGTACTCAGTTACACTGCTCCTCTGTCCTAGATCTCGTAACATGACATTTTTCTGAATTATTTCTTTTGCAGATAATATGACATTTTATAACCTATAGGCCTATGTTAATAAGTAACAATAATTCTCAAATTAGACATTGTGTTGTTGTATCTACAGGTTTATATTCTTACAGTTTGGCATAAGGATAACTGTTTCACAATTTTCAATTAATGGTTTTAGAAGGACCCAAGATATGTGCAATGTGCAGCTGGCCCGTCCCAGGTGCAGTTTCATCCTAGAGAAAATTTGGGCCATGCGGTGTTACCTTGATAATTCTTCCATTTTTTCTCAAACATGCAATAGAGGGCATATCCTTATAAAAGAAGAAGAAGAAAGAATCCTTACAAACAACCCAAACTCATACCAAAGAATCTAAGAGTACATGCTCGCCCTTGCTATAAAAAAAAGCCGACCTCAACTTCTCCAAATTTCAAATTCAAAATCTTGTCAGTTTCAAGATCAGTGGGCCTGGTAAATGATTTTGGTCCAAGCATGCCTGACTCTGCTTGTTTCATACAAATTGTACCTAATGCTCAGGGATCCATTCCAAGACTAATGTGGTATGTTTGAGCCCCAAAGCAAGCCATGGATAAGGTAGGAAAAGAACAACAATAGAATACAGATTGTGATAAAAATGTTAGGAAAACTACAATTTCAGATTGGTTGAAAATTAAATATCACTATAGCAGGAGATCCAGTATTTACGTATGGTTGTTGTGAAGCCTGTGGTGGCAGATGTGCTGATGAAGTAGTAATGATCAGCCCATTCTTTGATCTCCTGAAATAAGAATAAAGGTGAAATCAGAGCATTTGTCTTCAAGTATCTCTTATTGGGTAGTGGAGTGAATTATTTGCACCTATACAAAAAGGAACCGAAATGCTAAGTCAGTACCAGAGAATGCCAAGAAGCAAGTCAGTGGCAACTAAAGCATTGTGTTCCTTTGAAATTTGCTATGCTGATAACTGTAAAATAAACCAAGACACAGCATTGTGTTCCTTTGAAATTTACTATGCTGATAACTGTAAAATAAACCGAGACACATACTTCAGGCTAAGAAAGTCCACTAAAAATCTGTCTGTTAACAAAAAGCAATGCCACATCAGAAAACAAGAATGATAATGTTCTACAGATTAGCAAAATTCAGGGAGAGGACTTTGGATATTTCAATAAGGATGCAATTGACAGTGAGGAATGTTGTGAAAATCTCAAGTGCTGGCAATAAATTTGTTGCTCTATTCAGTCCTGGAACAAAATGCTGTATGTTATTAGAAAATTACGAGTCAACTAAAGTATTTATGCTACCAGTTTCCAAACTTCACCAACAGCATTATTCCATTTGCCGGCAACATTTGATACAAATGGAAAATGAAGATTTATGTTTCACATGAGTGCTCGCTGTTGAGGAGACCGCTTCTGAAACATGAATAACAAACAGATGATTCTGTTATTCTTGCAATCAGGCAACCAATTTCATTTAAGTTTTAGATAATAATGTGAACTCTACAACCAGCTGCATCCTACACAGTGCTAGTGAGGAGAGGGATTATCAGGGTGGGATATGTATGATAAGTTCCTGAAGATATTCTTTTTTCGAAAAATGCTGGCAGGATTATGCCAGGCAAATATATTGATAGAGGAGACAAGATATTCTAACTAGCTTGTGCATTGTTCTACTCCAACTACTATTAAGCAACAGGAACATTTGGCTAGCCTAGCCACCCAGTTTCAGGGCACCTTTTGATTACTACTTGCTAGTTGACTGAGAGCTGAGTTCCAGTGTAGGAAGGACAGCCATTGCTTCCCCTTCAATTGCAACAGAGCCCTCCTCTTCGTCCATGAAGCATTTGGTTGCGAACTTGACGCTGCACAGCGCAATCAATAATTATGTTAGGTTGAGGTCTTAATAAGGCAAAGATGCGAGCAATGCTTGCTGCAGGTGCATACATGTATCGGCCTGCCGTGCTGCCGTTCGTCGCCCCTGTTGACCTGATGTTGAGTGCCTGGACTCGAGCAACCACCTCGTCGCCGATGTACACCGGCGCCACAAACTTGAGCGTCTGGCTCGCGTACACCGCGCCAGGCTGAACAAACCAAACCAAGCCATCAAGCGAAGCCACACTGTGAGACTCCACGCTCACGCGCTGTTCGACGGAATGCCGGAGAGAAAAAAAAAGCGAGGGGGCGTGCGTACGAAGCTGGCGGCGATGACGGAAGGGAAGAGGGACGCCACGAGCATGCCGTGCACGACGCGGCCTCGCTGGAACCCGCCCAGCTCGCGGGCGACGGCGTCGTCGAGGTGCGCCGGGTTGCGGTCGCCGCTGACCGCCGCGTACGCCGCCACGTCGTCCTCCGTGAAGCGCCGGCGCTCGCGCAGCGCGTGGCCGACGCCCAGCACCGCCGGCGGCGAAGACGCGGCCGACGTGGTGGTGGCGGTGGTGCCGACGAGGGGGAGGATTGCCCGGCCGCGGAGGCGCATCGTGGCTGGCGGCGCCGATGGGGAAATAGTTGACCGGTGTAATCGGAGATGAACGAACCGTGGACCCACCTGTTAGTGAATATAGAAGAATGGCATATTATGGCATACTTAAATCTTGGTTTACAGTGGTTCTAGATCGATGAAATACTGAACGCCCGAAAGAAGTGAATGATTGACAATAAGAAGAGAGTACTGAAGCGTAGGAGGGGACTACTTAGTCCAAGTGAACGACATTTCATTTTGTCAGTAGTTAGTAGTTATGTATGTACTTCAAAGATTGTTGAGGAAAAGGAAGATAACTGACAGCAATAAGCATGTTTGTAGGATGAACTATTCAGCTACTGAAACTTGTCATTAGCTGAAATAGCAAACTTTATGAGTAGCAGTGAACTGCTCAACTCGAGGTATAAATTGTTGTACATTGAAAAGGAGGTATACTGAAGGAAAAGGAGCTAAAACATGATTAGGACTACTGAGTCGAATCCATTGCAACTCCCCGCGGGCGTTCAGTTGTATACACTTGATCGAACCAAAAAAAAAAAAAAAAAAAAAAAAACACACTTGAATGCTAGATTTCCCATCCCTGCAACAATATGGCCATCATCTTCTCCAATGCTGATTCTCATCCAACCTTGTCTCAAATTTCTTGTGTTCAGTGGCTCATGAAGGCAAGCAAATCCTCTAATTCCTGTACACGCAGAGGCTGGCTCATCCGGCTCCCGTCAGCTCATGGGCGCCCGCCCTTTGATTTGATTCCATTGCCACCACATAGAGCTCAAGGATTTAACTTCCAAATCACTCCTCGCAGCCATGAGAGGAACCTAAATCTGCAAGTCTGGAATAATCGATCATACACATGCAGGTTTACAAGTCTGACTGATCTATTCAGCTTTTCTTGCCGCCGGTGCGGAGCAGTGATGGGTTACCAATGGCCAGAATACTCTGGATTTATCCCAGGGTTCGGGAATCTCAAACAAGGCATTATATTGGCATTGCACGAGGTCGATCAGTAGTACTTTGATCACTTTTTTTTTTTTTTGACGCCTCTCATCCTGGTACAGCTGTAGTATTCCGATCACTAGTAGTGAATGAAACAAACCTACAAACATAGTAGTATTCCAATCACCGAATCTTCATTCCATAGAACAACCCTACGCATCCATCCAAAATGAGACTGTTTATTTGGGGAATAAATCCCCGGTGGGAAAATGAATAAATCCCCGGTGGAAAAATACCGAGCGGACTCGAACTCAGGACCGGTGGCCTCCCCACCGGGAGTAACCATTCGGTCCCCAGTAGCACTTTGATCACTAGTAGTGAATGAAACATAACATAGTAGTATTCCAACACCAGAACAACCCTACGCATCGGGCTTGGCATTAAGGAAACATACGCTAGCTGTAACCATTGCTAGCAAACAGTTGAACGTATGTATTCCAAAATCAGATATGATTACAGTACGTACAGGTTCCTGCAAAATGTTACTGCCTGCCTTTCTGAGAGGTCACTGTTCAGGTCACAAAAGTCTTTCCCAGCACCAGCAGCAGTCAAAATGACCTACCTCCTGAATTGCCTAACATCCGCATCTTGCATCTGCTTCATCATAGGACCATGCCTCAAAAGATGTAAGATTCCGTTGAGTGGATTGGTACTGCATGCATGTTTACTTTCCACAAGGGGTCCTACCTCACCTGCATCAAACAAAACACAAAATAAGTTGATGTGGGATTTTTTATTGCCACAAACTGAGAAAAAGAAATGCATAGGATAGTTCAGTTCCTGCTGCTAATTGTGATGATCTCCAATCCAGTCTCACTGGAGCCAACTATGCCTCTTTTATTGTTATTGATGAAAACCATATACACTATTCCTCCGATGTTTTAACTACAACATTATACTAACTATCCACACAAAAAGAATTTGCAATCAGGCGGTGCCTATGCCTTCGGCCTTCCAAATGAACCTGTTCATTCCTGGGAAGCATGATCCTAAAAACTGGTTTCTGTAGCCAGACTTGGCAACCAAGGATGGAAACCACCTAGTGAAACACAGTTTAGTTTTGGCTGGCATCTAGTCATAATGATAAAAAAAAAAAAGAAGAGATAACTCTCCATCTTAATACCCCAAGGTGTGTGTGCTAATTTTGGCTAGGGGAAAAACTTAGATTCAAGCTACTACTTGCTCAGTTCTATCCTTGTATATTAAACCACTGACCAGTACATTCAGGATAGAGAAACCCTATCAACATAATATTTGCATCTGTTTAGTGTTTAGAAAATCATACAACAAAATCATATCCGTTGACTGGATTGGCCTCAAAATACTAGTACTTCGAGGTTGCTAAAAATTGACTAGAGCAGAGGATACCGCTATTGTACAGTATCAATTTTTAAGTCTTAAAAGGGTCTCAGCCAAGAAATTCACAATTGTAACTAAGGTACTGGGTAAGCCTATGATTTCTTTTTCATCTGGTGCCCGGTTGACATTTCACTGATCTTGAACATATGCAATATGTTTTTACCATATTTTATTATGTACTTCAATTCAAATTCTGTTGTGTTCTTTTCACCCATTAAAATATGACATGCCGTTGTTTAATAGAAGATAAATTTTCAAACGTCCATTGTAAAATCGATATGTTGCAAACTTGCAACCAGTGGTATGGCCTTTAGGATTATAAGAACTATTTGCAATCTCAAGCTATCAAGTATCAATCATTTCTCAAGACACATAAACGATCTTTTACCAAAATTGATGATATCAGGGCTATGCTTGAAATCATCCATGACCAGTAAAAAGAATAATAATACAAATTCTGCTGATTGTAGTAGTAATTTATGCCTTACAAATAACTGTTGTATTTATTGAGATATCCTTATGTTGCCTTTGGTTGCAGGGAATTCTACACCTTTATTCCTCATTACTTTGGTTTCAGAAAGATGCATGAGTTCCATACTTTATAGCTGAGTGACCTCACATAGCAAATATAGGAGCACTTGACTTTCTAACAAATAGCATTTGCCAGCCAGGTCAATTTACCATTGACACTCTCATCAGAAACTAGAAGCTTAGCAGGAAATGGTAAAAGACTGCTGTCTTTTAACTTTTGTTGCATGACATTGTTTTCAATTCTCATGTTGATTCTTTTGAAGAAAGATCAAGAGACTCAATTGGTTCATGATGAGACCTACCTGTATTCTTATCAAAGCTCAACCTGAATGACTGAATGAAGTGGACAATGCAGGAATTGTGATCGACTACTCTCATGCATATATAGTTAGTTTATTTAACAGCGTATACCATACATGATCAGTTACAGATTAGTAGAGTCGTCACATGCATATATGACTTTATATATATAGCAAACAGAGTAGAAGAAAGTGATATATGTAATTACCTGTAGCCTTGATCAGATATTGGGAGATGTCGGTGTGATGGTAGTAGCGCATAAAACCAGTGTTCTTCCTGCTGTCGAGCTCAGCTATGCCTAGCAGCTTCTTGTCCCTCGCACCAACAGCAATCACCCATCCCTTATTGTCCACTAAATTCACCTTAGACAAGAAATAAATTACCAAGTCACCATCCCTGCCCAGCCCCAAGGCGGGGTGCGCAGTGCGCAGCCTCCTCAAGCTCATGGTCGCGTTTTCTGGATCAATGCGCAGCCGCGGCAAAGGTAGCAGCAGCTCAGAATGCCTTGGGTTGTCAACAACGATGTCAGTGACATCAACCTTGCAATCCTTGTCTTTGCGCCAATCCTTATACGAAGTAACCGGTACTGGCATGGTCCAGACAGTGGCATTCCAGTATGGAGCTGCGTCCAGGTCGTCGTCACATTCGGCATCATCGTCATCAGAGTCGTCGGACTGTCGCGATGGCGCCGGCATATCCATCCCAGCTCGAATTTCCATGTCGACGTACCTGATTTCACTCTGCTGCCCTGGCAGTGTGACGACAGTAATGTCCCTGTAAGTGTGCGGGCATCCGGCAAATATCTCGGTCGTAGCGTGGGCAGGTACCCACCCTGTTATCTTCCGCACGATATGTCGTTGAGATTCGTGAGATGACCTCACTAAAAACAGCTCTTCGCGTCTTGGATTGCTTAATACTCCACGCTGGCAGCACACGTGGACACACACCCCGCTCGCGCAATTATTGTGGTGATTGGAAGAACTCATTCAATGCGTCTTCTTCGACACCTGCCACACGTTTCGTGTTGTTTCTGCTCACACCTGCCACCTCCCATTCCTGGCGCACCACGGCCTCTCTCTCCACCTCCATTGTCGGGGCCCTGTCCCTCGAGATGAAGAGCAGAAGAGGCTCTTGACAGCACCATCAACCTCAAAATGGCAGTGGAGAAGTCCTCTCCTGAGATCCAGGTGTTCCGCTGTTGGTGTTGCTTATATGCTTGCCGGCAACTGATTTGGTTCAGGCAGATGTAGCCTTGATTGGAGCAGGGATTAAACTGGAGGTGTCGGGCTACTCAGCATGGGGATGGTTGATCCACGGTGCGAACCGTTGTCGATCGATCGATCCATCTACTTAGTATAGGAGCACCAGTTACTCCATTCTATTAGCTGCTGACCCTCTGGGGCTCCAATGGATCTCACGGATCGCTCCATTTTATTAGCCGCGACGCCGGGCCGCCAGGGCAAAGGCGAAGGCCCGCGTCCAGCGACAAGCCCGTCGTCTTGCTTGGCTGCCACGACGAAGCCTTCGATGATTACTTACTCCGAGAGGTGGCGGTGCAAGAGTGGGCCCTGAAGGCTGAAGCGGGAGTCGACGACGTAGCCCTATGCCGCCTCCTCGCATGCATGCACGAGCACGCACGCACCGCATAGGCCCGTGAGCTCTGGCCGAGAGCCGCTGCCGTGCCTATGTCATCATGACGTCATTGATGATGTCATATACTTCCTTTTTCTCTTGGAAATAAAACCAAAAAATGAAAAATACTTAAATACTTTCACTCACCCTCACCACGGCTAGTGACGTGAAGCCGTCGAGGACGTCGCCGAGGAGTCCAAAGAAACGGGAGTACTCGCCAGGGTGCTGCTGTATGTGCTTGGGCTATTGGTAGACAAAGGGAGAGGGAGATGGATCGAACCGTTGGTTTTTTTGGTTCTATGGTTATTGATCCGTCGACCCGAGTCCTCTATACTGGATTAAGATGGAGCCCTTTTGGAGATAATTTTTGGACAGGTTCGATGAACCGCTCCACTGAACCGAACCACCCCCATGTTGACGGGCTACAATGCTGCATGCTGAGTTCAGCTAGGGAAGAACATCATCCCCACTTCTCTCTCTAATGGTGAGTACTGAGTTGAAATAGACATATTATGATTTTCTATCCGAGATTAAATAGCTGCCCCCGTTCTCTCTTTAGTTTACCCCAAATTTCTTCAAGATCTTATTACATTTTAATTAGGCTCTGTTAAATTGATTTCCTTTAATACAGGCTTTTTTCCTTTACATATTTTTCTAATTGCATGGTTCTCTTACCTAGATTTAAGTCTTATAGTATTTACTGAGTGATTTACAATTCCAGGTCTTACAGTTCCAATGTCCTTTGCGAAAACAAATCAGGATACAGCATTATACAGATTTAAGTCCTGTCAATGAATGCCAAAGGTATTATTATGCAGCTATGACGCAACTAATCCATTCATAAGGTGTAGTACAACTCTAACTTAAAAAGCTCATGATTAACTGAGAAAATGATTAATTTTCCAGGTACACGATAGGAGGCTTGCTTCAGGTACACGATAGGAGGCTTGCTTTTTAAGTGAATTGCCATATGGAAACAAATATTTTTGTGGCCATAGTTTGCAATGTTATGTATTTTTTTTCTTTGTGCAATGTCATATCTTTCGGCTCTCTGTACACATTAGTTTTTGACAGTTAGTCTCATAATTTCCCAACGATAGGCACCAATACATGCTTTTGAAAAGGTGAAATTGCATGCTCTCCAACAGTGGCCAGTATATTTGTCATGTTTCAGACTGCACTATTAGTGTAAACTGTTTAATGTTGAATAAAAAATGTGATACAATATAGCTTCTGGAAAATTAAGTTTTCAGCAAAAATGTAGGCTATTTGGTAAAGCATGTTTGTACTGGGATCAGGTATACCTTCGACATGAACATGGACCAGGTAAAGAAGCTTTGCTCATAGGATGGTTTGTGAGGTGAGGTAGCTTCTATATTTCATCAGGTTGGTTTGTCAGCTTCTGTGTGTCATCAGGTTGGTTTGTGAGCTTCTATGTTTCATCCGGGGAAGGGCAAGAAAAGAACAGTTTTCCATCTATGAAAACAATAATCTCTGTAACTGTAACTATACAGCAACTACAAAGAAACTTTCATCAAAGTTTATCATGGTACATGTATAGCAAGAACTAAATATTGTATCAACCGTTATTCCAGTTTTTACTGAATATTTTGTAGAGAACATATGTATGGTATGAGTTCATTCTTCTTCAATACTGAATGTGAGTCGGTTTATGCGCTTCAAGTTTTCAACCTAACCTGGTTGATTACCCCAGTTCAATGAATCGAAATCGAGAGGCACTCGCTATGCACTCCTTTCTCAGTAAACATTCAAGTATGTGTTTTTTAGTTTTCAACCCTATGTAGTTTTTAAAATAAGTTTTTCCAAGCTGCCATAACCACTAGAGATTATTATATCAAGGCCACCCTATTCCGCATATACTCCCTCCGTCCCTAAATACTTGTCGCTTCGCTTCCCGAGAAATAAATACCGGTAATTTTAATAAATAATAAATATTATCGATTAGTACCATAATTAGTATCATCGGAAAGATCTTTGGATCTAGTTTTTTAACAAAATTATTTGGAGATATAAATATTATACATATTTTCTATAAATCAAGTCAAACTTGTGACACGTATCCCACGACGACATCTAAATAGGGACGGAGGGAGTACATAGCACAGCTAAGCGGCGCTACTCTTCCTAGTTCCAAGTCAAGCTTGCAATGGAAGGAACCAACAGACTCATTTATTCGCCACCCACCTACCACCTCGCCCGCGCACCTGCCATAAGAGTATAATCACATTCCACCTCAGCTCCATGCTGAGGACATTACTCTCAATAAACATCCACCTCCGCCATACCGGTCCAATTGCATTCGCCAATCTCCACGCCCGCACGCCGCTGTTCACCGCCCAATCGGTGTGGTTAGGCTTAAAAATTCATCTCGCGGTTTCCTCGCGAGTTCTCAGTAGTTTTTTATTGGTATCCAAAAACCGCTTTCGACATCATATGGAACATTTGATGTGACATATCAATTTTTTTTTTTCACCTAGGATTTAAATACCCCCTAAGTCACTTTTATGAGCGCCTATATGTCTACCAATTTGTATATGACAATAAGGCCTTGTTTAGATGCGCCTCCAACTTCCAAGTTTTTCCACTCTCTCTCCATCACATCAATTGTTTCCCGCATGTAAATAGCATTAAATATAAATAAAAAAAAAAACTAATTACATAGTTTTGTTGTAAATCACGAGACAGATCTTTTGAGCCTAGTTGGGCCACGATTGGATAATATTTACCACAAACAAACGAAGTGCTCAGGACTTTACAATCTCTCTCCTCTCATAAATTTGTTGCCATATAAAAAGAGTATTAAATATAAATAAAAAATAAATAATTACATAGTTTTGTTGTAAATCACGAGACGAATCTTTTGAACCTAGTTGGGCCACGATTGGACAATATTTACCAAATAAAAACGAAGTGCTACAGGAACCGTCCAAAAAACTCACATGCAACTAAACAAGGCCTAAATTCAACTCAATACATCTACCATGGTTAGTTTTTATTGCAGTATGCACATTCCATAAGGGAACAGGGATAGCCATTTGAAACAAACCTAAGGCACAGTGCCATTACACAAATTACTAATATGCCAATAATACTAGATCACACCAATTATATCTGCTATATAGTTTGTCTTGGCCCCTGATGTGTTCTCGTCTGTATTTGTCATACCCCCTGTCTCATTTTAGAGGCCTGGGACCTCTTTTGCTTTTTCAAATTTGATTTATAAGACTTCCTTGTGTTCTGCAGCAAGCCGGCCGTACTCTCGCTAGGCATGCTGTTGGCCTGGTTGGCTGGTTTTATCGCCATCGATGACTGACTCCTCCAACAGCATTCACGACTGAAACTGATTTAGCCGAAATAATCCTGTCCAGAGCTTCCATTGCATCCGTGTATCCTCCATCATCCATAGCCGCATCTACACCAGCCATGTCCAGAACTCAAGCAGCTTCTTCCAGAGGTAGTCAGTCGTCTCCCTGCTCAGATCCATCCCCTGGACTGCTGGCCCTCACTTCTTCCACAGCATCCTTCCTCTCCATCGGTCTAGGATGCTCCCTGATGATATTTTAGTCTTATCCAGGTGCATCAACACCATACATCGGCAAGTACTATTGCTCACTCACTCCCCTGCCCCGCGCGACATGCAAATTCGTTTAAATACGCACGTCGAGTTCAAACGCAGCGTGCTATGGAAGGCGCATTTATAGTGCCCCACCCACCTCGTCCAACGGCTACCGAACTGCTTTGCACGCAATCTTTCTCGCCCCTCCACCTCGGCTCCACCTGTAACCATTATGTTCGGTAACCATCCACGGCACCAGCCCAGTGTATTTCCGCACTCGAATCTCCAGGAACGCCAGCTGCCCCTGCACCGTCCGATGAAGGTGGGTACCTGCCCATGCTACTACCGTTTTCAGGTTCGCGGGCATCCTCTGCAGAAGGAGCCTCTGTTGGCCCTCGACGGCTTGGGCAGCGGCACATCACGGAGCATGGGTTCGTCATGGAGCACGTCGCAGAGCAGCATGCCTCTCCAGAGATCGACCCAGCAGATGGTAGCCCTTGGGCCTCCAAGCGTGATGACCTTGGTGGTGCCGTGGAACATGAGCTCGGTGGCTGTGGAGGGGATCGGTAGCACCTCGTCCCTCACCGGCGCATGCACGGACAGCAGGGTGGAGGTCCAGCTGCAGGTGTCCGAGTCGTAGCGCTGGAGCTTGAACTCTCTCGAGTTGACAGTGTTCCTCAGGCCGGCGATGACGTAGCGGCGGGAGGTGCCGGAGCCGGAGCAGCTGAAGATGGCGACCTCGTTGTCCATGAAGGTGGCGCCCTTCGGGTGCGGGTGCGGGAGGCGATCCAGTGCGCGTCGCCGGCGGCCAGCCGTGTAGACGAAGTAGTCATGGTATCGGGGGTTTCTGAGGTCCCGGGCGCCCGGTACTGCGACGCGGAGGAGAGCTACGTCGGCGTGCGTGCTGATGACTTGGGGAGCCTCCATGGCGCACCGGACGGCGGGGGTGTCGGGGGGGACGGTGATGGAGAGGCGGGCGCCGGGGCCGGGGAAGTGGACGCACAGGTAGGAGAGGCGCGGGGGACGGGCGAGGCGAAACGAGACGTGGATGGGCTTGTCTGTACTCATTACCCCGATGGCGATGGTGGCGTTGGAGACGGCGGCGGCGGAGATGTAGGCTGTCTTGTCCAGGAGGACCCAGCTCAGGCTTAGGCCGCCGCCGCCGTCGTCCTCGGCCTCGGCCTCGATTGGTAGGGAAGGAGGAACCAAGGAGGGGACGAAATCATCCATGGAGATGCAAATTGCAATGCAGCTAGCGGATGATGGTCGATCTCAGCATGGCAAGGATTCGATCCGATCTGACTGGAGACCAGCGGCGGCGGGGACTAACCAACACGACCAGAACAACAACCACGCCATGCATGGAGAGGCCTTTTGCTGCCATCACTGTTGTGATGCTTGGAAATTGGAACAGAACTGTTCAAAATGGTGAAATCCTTGTCAAGCTCGCGCGGTGTCATCTCTTTCTATTTGACCGATGATGAATACGCTACGACGTTTTTTTTTCTCGAACACGACTTCACGTGTCATTTTCATTAAGGAGAAGGGGGCCGAAAGAACGGCAGGTACAACACGACACGAACAAACGCCACAAAGACAGTGACGGCACAAACACAACCAAAAACACTAAACGACACAAAGAACAAAGAGAGAGCCTGATACCACGCCCAACAATGGATTAGAATTCAAGCTTCATGGTCACAGCGAACCGGCAGGGGCAGGGCTCGACGTCTCATGGGCGCTTCGAGGGTGTATCAACGGAGCCTTCAAGAAGGAGATGACGTCCTCGGGCGCCAATTCCGTTAAAGGTGCGCCCTGGGGAGCTTTCGCTCCCGAATGGTCCCCCAGCAGTGGTCAGCGAGCGGATGACGACGCCTTCAAGAAGGTAATGACTGCTATCACGCCACCGTCGTCAGACCCAGCCGCGAAGGTTGGGTAGGGGTTTTCACCCATGCTACCAATGACCGTGAGCAGGCGGGGGTGCCCATCGCTACGCCATGGCGGAGCCAGCCCGCGGCTACCACGCCAGAGCAAGAGCGATGGACACGAAGCCCCCGGAGACGCCGTTGGATGTCTTCGTGTTGCCTGCCGACGAAGCCGAGCTGAACCAGGTTCCGGAGGGGGGAGGGTGATACTGGCCCAGGAGGCCCGGATCGAACCCGTCAACCCGCCGCCACCAGAGCGAGTGGTGGGGCAGGGACGCCGGCAAAGGCTCGCCGGCCGCTGTCTTGCCACCCCGTCAAGACGGGCTCAGGGCCAACCCCCCGCCGCCGCCCGACAAGGGAGGAAAGGGGCGGCACGCGAGGACCTTCCCGCCGCCAAGAGCTGCCTCGATGCGCCAGAGTTCTGGTTGGGGGCATCCCCGCCGCAACAACCCCGGCCGAGCCCTCTCGAGGCTGGGGGTGCAGCGGGCGCGGGACGCATCGGAGGCAGGTGGCACCGGAACAGGCCAGGCACACGCCTCCCCCCTTACTACCTAGGATGGAGGCAGCTGGAGAAGAGAGGGAGGGGCACAGGCCACGGGACCCACCATGGCCGAGGTGCCCCGCGCCTCTAGACCAGGGAGTCGGCCGGGCCACCTCAACCCGCTGAAGGATGGACGTCGGGGGTCGAGGGGAGGTGGCCAGGGCACGACAAGCAAGCGAGGGGAGGGGCACACGGGCAGCCCCGCCCCCTGCTTGCCCACGCCGGGGCCAGCGGGGGGGGCCGCACGCCGTGCGGGCACGCCGCCTGCGGTCGCCCCCTACGCCCCCCTGGCCGCAACAAAGACGCCGACAGGGGGGCGCGTGATGAGCCCATGGCTCATCAGGATGGTCATAAATGCAAGTCTAGTATTATTCCAAATATTGTAGCCGATAATTCTTTGAAGCTCTCTGGTATTAAATTTGGAGCTATTATTTTGGATAAGAAATATAGCAAGACCATGATGGACAAATTTACTGCTGCTGGCTTATCATCAAAGATATATTTTGGAAATACAACATGGCTCAAGAGAAAGGACGATATAACTTTGAAAAAATATATTTGTGCTAGCTCTATTTGCCATGAGATTATTGAGGCCCCTCCAACTTAATTATATGGACAACGCCAGCAAAGAAGGCAACAAATTCCATCATGCGGCTAGTACGGAGATACATCTATTCTAATCTTGTGATTAGCAACATGGCCGGAATATTTTAATATTTACTATGGTTGTAGCCCATTTGCTTTTGGTTCTCATTAGTTTTGGTTGAGTCCGTTTGGTTGGATCGGCTCACCCTGAGATTAGATTGGATTTTTATTGTGTGGAGTTATCTCTCGTCGAGCCGCCGCTGCTCGAGAACCCTAGTTGGGGTGATTGATCCGGATCCTTCGTGGATTTGCGTGGAGTGCGTGATCGAGCTGTTACAGTTCGGGTGCGTCGCTTGGAATTCTTAAAGTTTCCTTCTCTTTTGATCGTGGTTCGTCGTCGTGGCCGCGGGTGGGAGAAGTTATCTAGGGTTTGGATTACATCATTTGTAAGCTGATCCCTCTATCTATATTGCTACTATTTGAGTTCCATTAATCAGAGTAAAATTCTTTGATGCTGTCTATCAAGTTTGGCTTGTTTGCATCTGCTATTTGGGTGAGATCAGTTTGTCATCTCGCTGCTCAGTTGTGATCTGTTGCCGAATATTTTAATCTGATTTCACACGACATTTGCAAGTGGATACTGTTTAGATTGGAAGGCTGATAATACAATCCAGATTTATTTACTCGGTATTATTTCTGGTTGATTCCGAGTTGCATTGCTGCTGGTCGTGATAGCCTGGAAAGGGATATCGAAGATTATACATTAGTTGTGAATTAATCCGAGTAGAGTGCTGCTGCTATACTCTTTTGCATTATCTGATTTAATTAGTCTGAAGCAAGACGTGACTGAAGGAGGTTACCATAGAATTCCTGAATATTATATTTACTTAGTTGCGGATTTGTTTTGATGTTGCTTACGAGATAATCTCAAAAGGGATTTTAGTTGGTGGTCAGCATTTATATGGTCTAAAAAGGCTGCTTGACAAATATTTTATTGCTGTAATTTTGCACTGTGAAAGATTGGGCAAATTTATTTGGGCATCGTAGGCGTGTCCTCATCAGCGCGCCCTCGCCAACCATAGCGGCGGCACCCCCCACAGGGCGCCCGGCACTGGGGCCTCGCCCCTACCGCCTCGCGCCGAGGCTAGCAAGGGGGCCACGCGCGGGGCCGGGCAGGGGGGCGCCAGCCGCCGGAGGCCGTGCCGGGCCAAGGCTTATGCGCCGCCGCCCCAGCAAGCCGGCCTGCCGGCCGCCCCAGCAGCCAGATCTGGCCAAGAACGGCCGGATCCGGCCGTGTGGTGCCGCGCCCGCCGCCGCCGAGAAGCAGGGAGGGGAGAGGAGACGAGGAAGGAGGGGAGGAAGAGGGACGCAAGGGGACGCCGCTTTTGGCTCCCCATGCTGGCCACCGCCGGGCGAGAGGGGGCGGCGGCGGCCCTGACGGCGGCGGGAGGGGGGCCTGGCGGCGGCGGCGGTCCCCCCGGGGAGACGACGCGAGGGAGGGGGTACCCCCTGTCGTCTGAACAAATACTACAAAGGACAATACGCTACGACGCCATTCTCCTCCGTGAAGGCATTAGTGTTGTAGTTTCTTCTCTTCTTTTGTTTTATTTTTTGTTCTCTTGTTAACCGGATGACAGGGTTTTGCCTTGTTTCTCTAAAAAAAAGAGCCTTTTGTACTCCTTTGCCACCTGGCCCACCTCCTTAGCTGCATGATACAACCAGTTTGAGAATCTGAATGGCAAAAAACACGAGACCTAAGGGTGACCTCGTAAAGGGCAAGCAGCCGAGAGGAGTGAGTAGTAGTCCTTTTTTAGCAAGCACGTCTGTCGTCCAACAAAGTAGGGTTTTTTACTAGAAGACAAATAAATAATTTTCAGCAAAGAGAAGCCCAAGGTTTCATTTCCCAGTTGCAAAGCGAATCGAACCAAGGATAAACGGCACTATGGGCCGACTTGCTTTGTCAAAACCGGACCTAATAAAAGACTCCCAATTTTCTTATGACTTATATATAATTTTGTACCACAGAAATGAAACAAAACGCCCTATATGAAATTCAACTAATCATATATGGATCTGCAAAAATAAATATCCTCGTTAATTATTGGGCAAACTTTACACCTCGAACAGGTCTTCAATAACCATCCTTCCTTTAGGTATTGCTAAGAAAAATTACAATGTCAAGGCACATGCACAAACTGATGTCCCCAAAACAAACCATGATCAGAACGCACAAAATACAAGGTGACACAACACCATTTCACAGCAGTGGAGTTGAGTGAAATGGGACCTCGAAATGACATGGAAGATTAGATCACTTCTTGGGATAGTTGGTAGGATCAGGTCCAATATCACGTGATCCTGTATTCACATATGGTCCTCGGAATGTAGCCTGTGGTGGCAGAGGTTTTGACGAATCAATGATAGGCCTGTTCTTTGATTTCCTGAAAATAATGTGCAGATTATAAAACAACGGTTAATGCACAATTCACCTTTCCAAGTTTCACGCTGGTGCAAAACAGTACGTAAGTTGGCCTTACACAAAAAGGAACGGAAATGATAAGCCAGCACCAGCGAAGACCAGTAATCCAGTGGCAACTAGAGCATTACGTGCCTTTGACATGAGCTCACCACATAACTGTACATAATAAGGGAGAGATACACCATATTAGAAAATACAACCAAAATCTCTATTTGTTATCACAAGATTAAATAAGACTCAAAAAGACAAGGCACCTTAGATGACTGGAAGGCAAGAGCTATATTGTGCCTCACAAGATTTTATAAGTGTATTAAACAAAGATTTGTCTATACTGATTCAGAGTGGCAAAACAAAGCTTCTGAGCACTGTTTGCTCAAGCGCTTAGCAATTTGCTTGATGATTTTATCAGTAAAAAAATTCAACTGAATGATTCGACCATATTTATAGTACAGTTCTGCCAGTGAGCAATATACCATACACAAACCAATGAATCAACATATAGTTGCTGAAGATGTGCGAGAATGGGAAAAGAAAACTAAAATATTTTATTTTAATAAGTTCCCCTTTTTTTACAATTTTCTTATTACTAATTCCATTCATTTTTTTATAGATCTAGAAATTTATTCTAGATCTATAAAAAAAAAAATAGTATTCTAAACAAAATCTTTATTTTGTAGCTAGACCTACTGTTTCAGTTTTCTCAATTAAGAACAAACTAAGGTTTCATGAAGCGTTTCAGAGATATTCATATGAGGTGCATCAATCTGTATCTCGAAGAAATTCTACTTAGCATCTAATTCACAGTGTTAACCTCAGTTTGTCAGTTAACAACTCCACTGAGTTTCTCTGCATCAAGTTTATAGATACTGATTCAGTGAGACATTCATATTTGACATATGTTTACAAAATTCTAGTCTAAAATATGAGAAATTAATTGATCACTGCATTTTGGATCATAACACCTAAATCCCATTGGACAAGAGTGAGGAGAGACCGAGCGTCCGCTCGGGTGGCTAGCGGAGGCAGTGGCCACGCAGCCGGCGCAGGTTCGATTCCTAGAATCGGACCTGCGTCTCTCACCGGGATTTAATCCCAAATTAAATCTACAGTCTCGTCTCGCGTGGTGCCACAAAGGGACTGCGACGTTCCCGTCGCCTACGAAGCTACGATAGTTTCGGTGATCTCTAGAAGGACGCGTTCTTCATATCTGTGTGTAGTTGTAGGTCTAGTCAGGCACGTGTGGTGTGAGTGTGGTGTGCGTGGTTGTGTGCGTGTGTATGCTTGAACAGATACTACAGCTGTACTCAGATAAGAGGCTTCAAAAAAAAAAAAAAAAAAGAGTGAGGAACATAGTTCATCGAATATCTGGGAATCCTGGCTATTTGGGAACTAGCGCTTTTTCATATGGTCTGCAACCAGCAGATTGCTTGACTTTAAGAGGTCTGCCACACCCTGCTATCTGAATGCTCTAGGAACACTACTAAAAAAATGATTTGTAGGGGCGGCTCTCAGGCCACTGTAGGGGCAGCTAGCCCAACCGCCCCTCCCAGAGGGCTCTTACAAATCATCCTACTATAGGGGCGGCTGGCCGAACCGCCCCTACAAATACCATTTGTAGGGGCGGCTTGTTCAGCAGCCGCCCCTACAGTTTATATTTTAGAGGCGGTTATATATGTAATATATGTTTCAAATTTATGTTTCAAATCTGACCACCACATACATACATGTACATATCCACAAATACAATACAAGATAAACCATCATTAAAAGGATTAAGTAGACAATTTTAATAAATTGTCCAAAAACAGTTCAGATAGACTAATAGCTACATATATATACCCAAAGAGCAACTGAAAAAGTCATGAAGCAGGTCCATAGGTTTCATAAACATTAAAACATCATTGCCCATGACATTGCAGTGGCTAAGAGACCCCAAGTATCCTGGCAGCAGTAGATGTACAGGAAGTAAACCCTAGACAATTCAACAAAGCACACTTGATTATATAGATTGTTAGCTAAAGAAAGAAATGCTAAGTAATGCAGGGAGCAGCAGGTAACACACTACCTGGTACTCATTTTCTCAAACAGCAGGAACTATAAAACTCAGAATACTATGTGTCAAACAGCAGCACCTAGTCGCTGTAAAAAATTTTCTTTATTGTAAGTTATTTACCAAACAATAGCTACCACACAACAGCACCTAGTCTCAGAGTCATATCTAATTAAAAGACCTCAGAAGCATGTCAATCATCATTCAATCATACATTTAGAGCATCATGGCAACAAAATAGGCCTCAAAAAGGAGATATAGTAAGGGCGACATGTAATGATGCCAAGTTCCTCGACAAGTGTTGATCATCAGCTCAGAATCCATGTAATGCATGGATTAGACAATCTCATCATTCATCATCGGCAAAATAAAGGAGACATATATCCAAACCCTCATCATTGGTATAAGGCATGTGCTCAATATGTAAAAACACTCATCATTGGCATAAGGCATGTACTTAGTATGTAAAAACACTCATCAATAGCATAAGGCATGTACTCAGTATGTAAAAAGATCATCATAGACAACATTCCTAGCAATCCCACAGCAGGTGGTAGTAGAATAATGTCCAGCATATATATAGAAAAAACAGCAATTAGATAGACTAGAAGAACTACAATTCAGTTAGATAGAAAGACTAATAGTAGCATCATTACACATGCCTTATGCCTCAGGTGGTAGTACAATTCAGATAGACTAATAGCTGCATATATATACCCAAAGAGCAACAGAAAAAGTCATGAAGCAGGTCCATAGGTTTCATAAATATTAAAACATCATTGCACATGCCTTATGCCTCAGGGTTTTAGTCAAATACAAATTAAAACATCATTGCACATGCCTTATGCCTTAGGTTTAAATGTGCTCATACAAATTAAAAGATCATTGCACATGCCATTGCAGTGGCTAAGAGACCCAAGTATCTTGGCAGCAGTAGATGTACAGGAAGTCAGCCCCAGACAAGTCATCATTTGTGAGCAAAACAACAGCTACTATAAAACTCAGAATATTATATGTCGATCATCATTTTATCATAGTCAGAAATGTAGGATAATTTGTCTACTAAATGCCATCGGTATTGAACCAAATATAAGAGCAAGACACTGATGGTGCCATGAGGCAAATTAATGAGCAAAACAGCAGCTACGATAATGAGAAAAATAAATAGAGTTGATAGTGAGATATGAGAGTGAAAAAGGCAAGGCAGCTTGTATTAGGATTGAACCCCATGCTGGTTTCAACAATAAAGAATATATCTAACTAGTTAAGCTATGCACAGTTCACAACCTCTTTCTAATTGTCTATGTGCTCCAATTGACAAGTGTATGTAAACAAAGGACAGATTGACAGGTGTATGTGCTCCGATCTAACAGGGAAACAATAATGTCCAGCATATATACAGAAAAAAGAGCTACAGATTGACAAGTATATGTAAACAGAGGACAACGAAAAGTTTCAGAACAGAAAGAGTAGTTTCAGAACATTATATAATAAGCAATTTCTACTTTCAGTCACCCAAGAATCTAACACGAGTTAACTGATGCTTTTCCTAAAAATCTAGTCACTTTCTTAGAGTAGTTTAACAAATGGTCCAGTATGAGCACACATCAGTGATAAACATATGTAAGGAAAGCAACCAAAGCCACAATGGTGACACTGACAATTCAGTGGAGCATAACTTACCAAGTCACTGCGTTCAAGCACTCTCCAGAGTTGCCTCCAGATGTCAATATTTTTCTCAAAGGGAGTCAAGACAAGCTTATCATATCATTCTCTTCCAATCTGCATAGGAGATTGATCATTAGTCATGCATACTCTAAGCATTGATTTGGGGAAAATAATGCTAGAAAATGCATTAAGCACACTGTGTTGAATTTAACAAAACACATACTCTAAGCATTAAGCACAACATTCAATTCCTAGATTTTATTTTCTTGCTGGCATACCAAAACCTAGCAACAGTTCCGATTAGCATGTCAAAATATGGCACATTGAGCCTAAGAAAAGAAAAACCCCCTACCAGCAGTACTCTCTCTGGAAATTCACAAGTCTAAAGGAGTTCGGCGGGAAGGGGATCTACCTTTTTCTGGAAGTCGACGGACTGGGTGTCCGCCCTGTACTTCCCCACGGCGACCTCCTGGAAGGCCGGCTTGAGCTTGAGTGATGCGTCGACGAAGACGCCGTCGGCGAAGGCAACGCGTGGGCCGCCGACGCCGGACCCGTCAGCGAGCGCGTGGAGGCCCTCGGCCCTGGCCGTTGCCGCGGCGGGCGAATCGATCAGGCCCCTTAACCCTAGGGTGGCGGCGACCTGGTCGCGCGTGGCGCAGCTCGCGCCGGCGGCGAGGAGGCTGAGCGCGACGTGGAGGGAGAGCGGGGGAGAAGGCGACGTTGCTAGCGGGGGAGGCGGAGGCAGAGGCGGAGGCGGAGGGAGAGAAGAGCGCGGCGGCGAGTACGAGGGAGATGGCGCCGGCAGCAGTCTGACGGCGTCTGCGAGAAGAATAGCGTCCAGGACTTAGCCGTTCCTGGGCTGTCCAAGAGGCCCGCGGCATATATAAATTTTCATTATCTTTTTTCTAAAAAACCAATATAAATGTTAATATATATTTGAGGCACAAAATAATGTCAAATGAAAAAGTCATGAATAACAAGTTTTTAAAACTCATCAAGATGTACATTTCTTGTTTTGGCCAATTTTTCGTTTGACAAAGTTTGACTAGTTCAAATTTTGAATTTCAAAATCTGACACAAAATAGCACCAGTTCATACCTGATCATGTTGAATAGCTGTGATTTCTTTTTTAATCAGAATATAAAACTTGTAACTAGTTGTTCTTCCTCATAATCAATTTTCTAAAATCAAGCTCTATCATTTGATTCTATTCATCTAGCCATGCGGCTAAATTTAAAAATTTTAAATTTTGAATTTCAAATAATAACAACTAGTGTTTCACTCTAAGTGAGATTCAAGATTTTAGAACTAGTGTTTATCAAAACTTTCTCAAATGCATAAATAACCTATATATCAAATGTAGATCTAGATGAATTCTACAAACATGGTATTCAAAAGTTTTCCATTTGAGACTATTTAGTACATGATCAAGTCAGATCTTGGATTTTTTTTTAAGTCATTTTGACAGAGCCAAAATGTACACAATGTTTCCAGTAGTGAAATACAAACTTCATCTGAGGATGGTCATTTAAAAAATGATACCTACTTTCTCTGTTCTAAAATAAGTGTCATTTTTAGTTTTTATGCCATAAGTTTAATTCAGTTTATAAAAAAATACATGTAATATTTATTATCTACATAAATTGGTTAAAAACTAGATTCAAAAATCTTTCCAATGATGTTAATTATGATACCAATCGATGATATTTATTATTTATAAAAATTGCTAGGAATTGCTTATCGAGAAGCGAAAGCAACACATATTTTGGGACAGAGAGAGTATATAATAAATATAGGTCTTGATGAGTTCTAACGCTTTTGTATTCAATAGTTTTTTATCTGAGGTTATTTAGTGTTTCAAAATCATGTAAGAAGTTGTAGTTATTTAAATTCAAAATTTAAATTGGCCTTCATTTGTAGGGCGGCTGAATCACAAGCCGCCCCTACAAATCAATCGATAGGGCGGCTAGATCATAAGCCGCCCCTATAAATCAGCCCATTTGTAGGGGCGGCTAGTAATACCAGCCGCCCCTACTGAGTTATTTGTAGGGGCGGCTGATATATGGGGAATAGGCAGATCTACTATAGGGGCGGTTATATCTTAGCCCTTACAAATCATTTTTCACATAGTGCGATCAAGAGGGTGAGCCCATCAACCATCTCTTTGTGCCCTGTGCTTTTGAACAACAAATGGAGTCTATGGACTTTTGAGGGATGCAAGTTGTGTTAACATGTGTTCTGGTGTGAGTCCTTTTCTTCTCTCTTGCTGTTCTGGCACAAGTTATGTGTTTGAGGCAGTGTTCAAAAAACGTAACTAAACGCTTACTTAGGCGCATTTTTAAGCACTTAAGCGTGGAATGGAGCCCTGGCACCTCGCCTAGGCCACACACGTCCAATTAAACGCTGGCCGACGGGTAAATGGCCTGGAATCATGGTGAATCAGGAAGAAGGCAAGCTAGCATGTGCACGGGCCAGGCAGCAGGAGTAAGCGCGAGCACGCTGGGCAGCAGCACGCACAGAAATAAGATCTTAAGCAGTGGCCACAGCACCCACCTCCGCATCTGCCATTGGTGCCAGCAGCAAGGGTAATCTCGAGCACCAAATCCTCAAAGAGCCACCGGTGCAGTGTGCCTCCCTGGTGCATGCTATCGAGAGGCTTATGCCACCTGAGGCCAGCAATCCTAAACATTGTGGTTTGTTAAGTGCGACCGGCTGTGCGGGTGTGCAGTGGATGTGTGCAGGCGCACAGCGCTGGGAGGAAGACAACCGGGAGGGAAAACAGAATGGGAGTCGATAAGGCTGGATTGGGGACTTGCAATGTAGGGCCCCTTAATCTTTTGACCAAGGGACATACTACTGCTGGCCTGCTGGCATGTTGTTGTAACAAGGATTGGACTAAATTTGTGATGCATGATACACTTAAACATACATAGGTAAAAAAAAGGCACAAACACTTAATCATGTTTAATCTCTGCTAAGGCATCCTAGGCGCTAATCAGTGGCCTCATGTCTAGCCCATTTTGGAAACCTTGGTTTGAAAATGTTGCTGCACTTCTCTTCCTCTTTTCAATGCAAATATTTGAGAAAAATAAAACTGACTGCATAGTTGTTTGAAAAGCATGTTTTTTGAGGCATCATGGCATATGGCACCACAGGACTCCACAAAGTTTTAGTTGCACTATATTTCCTAGGCATCTAGGTGTACCCCAGTGCCACAGGCACCACAATGCCTCAGAAACCATGTTTGCAAGCAAAGGGAATTCATATCATACCAAATAAAAAAATAGTGTTTTAGGTGCCATGTCTAGCCATGCCATTAGAAGCCTCGTCTATCAAAAATTCAAAATGTTGTTTTATGTGCTAAACATGAGCTTCCTTCATGTAAAAAACTGAAACTGATGAAATCAGAGTTTCTATTGAAATAATGAAGCGCACATATGAAGATAATGATAACCTGTAGAGATTGGGTGAAACCAGTTTTACAAAAGGATGGTGAAGGTATTGACAAGGTGGTTGAATCATTGGCCTTGATATCTTCCATCTCAAAGCCAAAAACTCAGTGATAAAAGTTTTCCTAAAACTTTCAAAATACTATTTGCACTGAAATGTTGAATGCCTATTTCTTGTGATAGAGAAGAATCATATTGAGGTGAATGTTAACCATCTTTAGTGTAGTACGTAAGTTTCAACTTGAACAGAGTTAGTTGTGTCTTGTGCTGCCATCAGCTTTGCATTACCGATTTTAAACACAACACATGTTGTCAAAACAGCTACCATGGGTGGTGCAGGTGCCAGGTGCAACTCAACTACAAACATTCTACAAAAGCTGCATCAATCCTGTAAAAACTTATTATGTGCCCTGCTGCAGTTGTACTAGACAAATAGGCTTATGTTGTGATTAGAATCTCAAGTTCGTCTGCTAGATTCATGTTTCTGAAAAATTATAGGTATATTGGGAGCTTGCAATCTTGGAACTCAGGAGCAAATTGTTCATATACCAAACTGAAAACCTAAAATGATACGAAAACAAGGGTTCATTACAGGAAACAGAATTTTTCATACCTAGTGCTTGCTTACTTCTTTCCCAAAGGTTGGAAACTCCGCAGCTCAGTGGCGGACGGCCGCAATGGGGCGGTGGGACAACAGATCGATTCGCCTCTGGTCAAGCCTGCGTCGGCTTCGCGTCCAGCCGACGACAGCCCCCCGGTCGCCCACTGCGATGCTAGGGTTATGGGGATCTGCCTATTTGGTCGGCGCACTGCCGCAGTGGTGATTTTTTTGGCTCGGGGAAGGTCCGGAATAGTTTTTTTTTTGAGAAAAAGGTCCGGAATATTTAGGTGGGCTTCACTTCTCCTTTAAAGCCCACGTTTAATTTTGCATTAAGCCCAATTTAATGGCCAGCCAACAATGCAACGCGGATTTCATTCAGGTTGTCTGCTACCTCTGGTAAACTCTACGGAGTACATCCGTGACCCTTTGTCAAAAAAAAAAACAATCTACATCCGTGACGCGGCAGTATCTGGGGAAAAAAAAATCTGTTTCAGCTCTACTACTAGCTATAACTGGGAATTTTTTTCAGCTCTCCTACTCTCAGTTTCTACGTCCGTGTTATGTGCAGTCTCTATCTAGCTACTGCGTTCATGCTTGTGTTTCGATCCTTCAATTTGAGATGACACAATAGTTTCTTTTTTATAATAACTAGTAAAAAAATGAACAACAAGCATTTTCATAAAAATCGTCCTAAACATGGCACTAAAGTAGGTGATGAAAATTTGATTGCCATCAATGAAAAATGATATATTTTTTTTATTAACTAAATACTAGCTCTAGAAAAAATGTGATAAATAGAACGATTTAATGACTAGTAGCGCTGCCAACTCATTTTTGTCATAGAAGACCACATTTCTTGACGTGATAATAACTGTTTCTGATTTGTTGTTGCTGTCTCAATTTGTTCTGGTGCATCTTTCATTTTGTTGTTACAGTTCTTTCAATTCATTGAGATTAATGTTTTTTTCTTTGTTTTCAATCATATCTCAATCTTGTGTAACATACTGTTTTCAGTTTGTTGTTTTCAACATTTAGCCAACCTTTTTTGATTTGCGCCCTCCCCTCCCAAAATAATCCCCGCCTTTATCAGTTCACCTGTCAATTGACTTAGGCAGAGACAAGATTCAAGCACGGACAGTACAGTTTCTCCAGTTCAGGAGAGCAGAGCACCCACCAAACCTGCACCAAATCGAAAAAGAGGAGGCCACTTTAATATTGTACGTAATCGGTGGATCATTGAAGTGATGACGATCCGTGCATGAAGACATTGATTCGATTCGTACGTACGTGACGCCAGTTACACATCCCCATCGCCCACCACTTTTCTGCTGACTGCTGTTGCAACAGGACAACAACAGCTAGCGCAATCAGCTTGCTGCATATTCAGTGCAGCTAGCTAAAAAAAAAAAAGAATGATAGATAGTTCATGCCAAGCGCGAGGGACCGACATAATTCAATTCGCCGAAAAGGTGGAAACTTATGTTGCCTGCCTCTGTCTTTTTTTTTTTTTTTTTTTTTGGAAACAACCTCTGCCTGCCTTTTTTCTCTCCTCCACGCATCTTCTTTCTATTCTATCCAGGCCCACGGTCTCGCCTATCTATATCTAGAGGCTACAACTACCGTACCTGCTGCTGGGGCTAGCTACTAGCTATCTTTTCTTGATTTTGCTGGCTGTACATACGTACAAGACAGATATCAGCAGATATATATATATAGGAGTCGAGTCGTGTGGTGTGGTTGCCCCATTGTCTGTCTGAGATTCTGAGATCGAGATCGAGACCGATCGGCCAAGGTTTCTTGTTCGTGTGCTGCCATGGCCATGGCTGTAGCTCACCTTCTTCAACAACTCTCCGCCGGCATCGGCAATGGAGCTAGCTGCAGGAACAGGATGGTCATTCCAGCCATTCTCCTGATTCTTCAGCTTCTTCTCTTCACAGGTGCGATTTGGGATTCTTTTTTGTTCTTCCCCGGCCCACATGTTGTTGTTGCTCTTCGTTTGTTTTGTTTGTGTGTTCTTTGGTGGTGCTTAATTTGATTCAGCATTGTTGCGGAGAAACCTGATCGATTTCATCATTTGTTCTGAAATTGGATTCACATCAAGCTTTTGTTTCTGATAATCTTGACAGAGTTTTCTTAAACCTTTTGGTTTATCTTTAATTAGTACGTTTATTAAATCCTGCATGATTTGATTTTCTTCATTATTATTGAAATCCTTCCATGATTTCTCTCTGCATGCATGCATGTAAATGTATACAGGTAGCTAGTATTATATTATTTATTATTATTAAATTATTATTATTATTATTATTATTATTAAAATTCGTCTGCGAACGAATTGAATGTCTACTAGGCGTGGTGGATGGAGCGGCATCGTTCCGCTTCACGAACGCGTGCCAGCACCCGGTGTGGGTGGGGCGCGCTCCACGGCGCCACCTCGCCGCCGCTCGCGCGCTCGGGGCTTCTACCTGGCACCGTCGGCCACGTCCCGCCTGGACGCGCCGTCGTCGGGGGCGTGGTCCGGCACGTTCTGGGCGCGCACGGGCTGCGGTGTCGACTCCGCCACGGGCCGCTTCTCCTGCGCCACGGCGGACTGCGGCACGGGCGACGTCGCGTGCCAGGGCCGCGGCCCGGCGCCGCCGGTCTCGCTCGTCGAGGTCACGCTCGCCGCGCCGGGCAGCGGCGGCCCGGACTTCTACGACGTCAGCCTCGTCGACGGCTTCAACGTGCCGGTGCGCGTGGCGCCCTCCGGCGGCGGCGGCGGGGACTGCCGCCCCGCCGCGTGCGCCGGCGACGTCAACGCCAGGTGCCCCGCGGACCTCCGCGTCGTCGCCTCGTCCGGCGGCGGCGGCGGCGTGCAAAGAGCGCGTGCGGCGCCTACGGCAGCGCGCGCTACTGCTGCACCGGCCAGTACGGCACGCCGGCGACGTGTGGGCCCACCAACTACTCCCAGGTGTTCAAGAGTGCGTGCCCGTCGGCCTACAGCTACGCCTACGACGACGCCAGCAGCACCTTCACCTGCTCCGGCGCTTCCACCTATGACATCACCTTCTGCCCTGGGAGCTAAGATAATTATGATGATAGCGTAAAAATTGATCACGGGCAGAGAAGGATTATGATTCTTGGATATTTATTTCTTATCTTAATTATAATAAATAAATAAATAAACAAAGAGCGGCGAGAGGGAGCGATTTCTTCGGAAATTTAGGAGTAGATATCAAGTAGAAGCAATTACATGCATTTTGATGCCGTCATCCATGGTACAAAACATATAGATGCATGCAATTAATTTATTCGATACATATGCTAACCACCCATGGAAACTGGAAAACTGGAAAGGAGGGTAGTTCAACGCTATAATGAAATGTTTCAAAGCCTTTGTACTGTTTGGATGATGCAAGACGTCAACAACTTTTTTTTATTTATTTGTTGTTTGTTTTGCAAACCATACATTGCATTTTTTTTTTTGATTTGGTAATCAGTGTCATACATTTGGCAAAGAGTGCCTTGGCAACTTGGGCGCTTTATTTTCATATTCATATGTAGCCAACTCTTATTCTATCTATTCATATACTTCATTTACTAATGGTCTTCTTTTCCATTTCATTCATTTACTTTGATGCCAAATGCACTTGCTCGCGAAAGGCATCCATCAGCACCTGGGTTCAACAAACACTGCTGTTGTTCTTTTTGGCACGGTGAATCGACCTGTGGTGGCCTCGTAGGCAGACTGCCTGACTAAAACATCGGATGAATTCACCTGAAATATTTCATAAGAGCCATTAGATATTAACAGTATTAACTCAGAGTTTTTACTCCTTCAGATTCATTTTTTTTCTTCATGCATCAATTTGGATTAATGATTACATGGTTTATAAATACTCCAAAGCAAACTGATATTCCAAAGTACAAGGTTACATGTCTCCTTGCACATCATTGCTTACTCCAATTTGCAAACAATTTCAGAAACCGACAACAGTGTTCAAATCATGATTTAATTTGTTCATTCAGAAAAAAAAAAAAAAAAAAAAACTGTAACAGAACAATGCAGATGACAACTGAAGTGTTGTAAAGCTGCAAATCATGAGACTCAATTTGTTCTCTATTCAAAAGATTCGTTAATATGGATTTTTTTATTTATAGTTTAATACCAACTGCACTAATTTGTGAAGGAGTGAATACTGGACAGGAATAAAACTGTAACAGAACAATGCTGTGAGATTGTGTCAACTGCCTATTGTTGATGAGAGTACTGACTGGTGCAACTAAAACAAGTATGTACGATTAGTTACCTGCACAGGATGCAACTGAAGCCCCAGTGATGCAAGATCAGGGATTTCTATAGACACTTCGTACGGACATACATTGAAGATTGTAACGACACAAGAGAAACTGCAGAAAGTCATACACAATTAGCTCTTCTAGACAACATCAAAGATCTCAGATTGAAACTACTTTTCAATTTTCAGTTAATATAAGAATATACATTATCCAAGACTGGAATATAAATATATCAATGCTGCTTACGTTTCATCTATCTGGGCCATATCATGCCTATCATTTCGTGCATCTTCAATGCTCATGACAATAACTCCTGGAACCCAGGAGGGCCCTGTGTTGTGAAAGTGAACCCTTTGCTGAAACAAGATACGGACAGCTCATGACAGTCAGTACAGGAGAAAGAGCCAGAGATCAAATAAACAAATGGTAATTCTTTTACCTTCAAATACAGCTTATTATATTAAGAAGAAATGTGCCATCCAAAACAACAGGCACACAAACTAAAGATACAAAACACATTACACGAACAGGACTCATGACTGCAGCTAGAAATAGAACAACCAAAAACAGATAAAATCAAGATAGCAGCTTTTTTTTTTCAGCAGTTGGTCTCTACTAGTTCATTTGTTGTACCTATGCTGTGGATCTGAAAAACACATGCTATTAGGCTCCAATTTTCAGGCAAAATAATTGATTTTCCAACTGCAGGGTGTAAGTTGACATACATTTGTGTCCCATTGGAAAGTATAGCTCCATGGCACATGAAATCTGCTAACTTGATACAAAGATCAAAATTTGCAGAAAGGTGGTTTATGCTTGTTCCTAGCAAGGAAAAGCTGCTCATCTATATGATAGGAGCAAAAGTCTGGTGAGGTTCACAAAGAATCCATGTACCTCAACATCACTTGCTGTAGTTAGACGAAAGAGAGGTGATGAGTTTCTGATCTTCAGGATATCGACAAAATTGTCCAAGGCAGCAATAATGTCACATTTTGCAGGTTTGAATGATGGGTCCTCCAATCTTGGCTTCATCCTGAAAATTTTCATATTATGTGATAAAATGATCACTGAACTACTTTACTGCAAAAGGGAAACAATATGATGTACAACAAAGAAAGAGGAAGTGTTCACTTCAGCTGCAATAAATTAAATCACATAGTTATCCTGCATCACTGTAAAATAAATAAATGCCCTATGAAGTCTCAAGAAGGATTTGAAACTTACAAAGGCCAATTCCCTTCATTCTTTTCTCTTGGTGGAAGCCCAACACCCCAATTGTTTGTTTCATAGGTGAAATCAATCCTTCAAACAAGGAAGAGAACAGAACATTTACCCTGTTTTACATTCTAACATGATTGGGAAGCGTTTATTCAACTTAAATAGTTCTTCATATAGGACAAGAAATGAGAAGTTATGGTAATAACAAGCAACTGTAAATGTTTAATTCAAAACTATCATCCCTGAAAGCAATTCATTTTTTTAATAGCAGGGTAGTTGGTGTTTGCATCAAGATCCAAAGGCAGAGAAATACTTGTTAAACCAATCACCAGAGTTATATGAATCTCGATCAAGCGACTTAGATCGTAGTATCTCGTCGCCAGCATGGAAAAATGGTATTCCCTGGAAATACACATAAATACATAGCAATACAAAATGAGAAAACCACTCCAAATGCTTAAGTTATTCTGGTCAATGCATGAAATGTTGAAAACATATAGTACATGGATAGTAAGAAAACCACACATTTACATAATGAGCAGAATATAGAAGGGCTGAAAGCTGAAAAAACAAATCAGGTCACATCATAGTACAATGTGCCTCTGAAGGAGATTAGCTAAGACTCATAATATAATTAATATTTATAGTTTTGTGTCCCAATATTTATAAATACTAACATCCTAGCAAAAGAGGTCTCAAGTTTACTTATCCAAACATGAGGCTCTTGTATGACTCTATATGCTACCCTTCTAGGGTTAGCCCTAATCAATGAATCACAATTTCTAGCATGGTAAACTTCTTTCTCCCTCCCTCCCTCCCAGATAGCAGCTTTTTTTTTTTTTCAGCAGTTGGTCTCTACTAGTTCATTTGTTGTACCTATGCTGTGGATCTGAAAAAACAAATGCTACAGGAGGATTATTGTTTACTCCAATTTTCAGGCAAAATAATTGATCTTCTAACTGCAGGGTGTAAGTTGACATACATTTGTGTCCCATTGCAAAGTACAGCTCCATGGCACATGAAATCTGCTAATTTGATACAAAGATCAAATTTGCAGAAAGGTGGTTTATGCTTGTGCCTAGCAAGGAAAAGCTGCTCATCTATATGATAGCAGCAAAATAGTCTGGTGAGGTTCACAAAGAATCCATGTACCTCAACGTCACTTGCTGTAGTTAGACGAAAGAGAGGTGATGAGTATCTGATCTTCAGGATATCGACAAAATTGTCCAAGGCAGCAATAATGTCACATTTTGCAGGTTTGAATGACAGGTTCTCCAATCTTGGCTTCATCCTGAAAATTTTCATATTATGTGATAAAATGATCACTGAACTACTTTACTGCAAAAGGGAAACCATATGATATACAACAAAGAAAGGGAAACAATGTGATATACAACAAAGAAAGAGGAAGTGTTCACTTCAGCTGCAATAAATTAAATCACATAGTTATCCTGCATCGTTGTAAAATAAATAAATGAATGCCCTATGAAGTCTCACAAAGGATTTGAAACTTACAAAGGCCAACTCCCTTCATTCTTTTCTCTTGGTGGAAGCCCAACACCCCAATTGTTTGTTTCATAGGTGAAATCAATCCTTCAAACAAGGAAGAGAACAGAACATTTACCCTGTTTTACATTCTAACATGATTGGGAAGCATTTATTCAACTTAAATAGTTCTTCATATAGGACAAGAAATGAGAAGTTATGGTAATAACAAGCAACTGTAAATGTTCAACTCAAAACTATCATCCCTGAAAGCAATTCATTTTTTACTAGCAGGTAGTTGGTGTTTGCGTCAAGATCCAAAGGCAGAGCAATACTTGTTAAACCAATCACCAGAGTTATATGAATCTCGATCAAGCGACTTAGATCGTAGTATCTCGTCGCCAGCATGGAAAAATGGTATTCCCTGGAAGTACACATAAATACATAACGATACAAAATGAGAAAACCACTCCAAATGCTTAAGTTATTCTGGTCAATGCATGAAATGTTGAAAACATATAGTACATGGATAGTAAGGAAACCAAGCATTTACATAATGAGCAGAATATGGAAGGGCTGAAAGCTGAAAAAACAAATCAGGTCACATCATAGTACAATGTGCCTCTGAAGGAGATTAGCTAAGACTCATAATATTTATAGTTTTGTGTCCCAATATTTATAAATACTAACATCCTAGCAAAAGGGGTCTCTTTTACTTATCCAAACGAAGTAATCTGCAATTGGAATTAGAAAATACGACCATTTAGTAATTCCATATGCAGCAAAAAGTTCAGTTTTTTTTTTCAAAAAGGCAGTAGTGTACCATTATATTAAGAAGAAAAACAAGTTTAAGGTTTAGCTCTGATCATGCAAAGCAAGGCCTGAATTCTATTGTAATCCTGGTGGCTTGGTCTCTCTGGAATCACAGGAATCGCTGCGTTTTTTATGGACAGCAGCCTGATCTAAATGGGCTTCTCTCCTCCATTAGGGAGGATATGTTTATGTTGGAGTTGGCTGGGGCTCGAGGAATTTCGCATCTTCTCGCCCTGCACCCCTCCAATTAGACTGATAGACTGATAGGTCTCCCTGGTCTTGGGTTGTTCTTTCTTGGTAACAGGCGATCTAGTGTGTGCGTATGTGTGTGGGGGTATAAAAAAAAAACCCTTTGTATTATTTAGACTGGAGGCTGCTATATGCACCCTTCTTTAGCCCTTCAATTCAATTTCTATATTTAGATATGCAAAAAGTTCAGTTTTTTTAAAAGGTGGTAGTGTACCAATATATTAAGAAGAAAAACAAGTTTAAGGTTTAGCTACAACTACCACTAAACCTGCTAGATAGATCAGATAGGCCACACCACATTTTACTAAGCAAATTTTAGTGGAAATTCATATTCAGATTATGCATATTCAAAAACAAATGATCAATAAAAACTTTCATAAGGACCTGGGATAGTGCAATCATGCTTGTGGACAAATGATTTATCCTGCATCGCTCGTCAATTGAGAGGTTCATCGGAGTCTGCACAAGCAAACCTTCAGAAAGTACCATATCATGCCTGAACTAGAGTTTCAAATTGTTTCTGGAAAACTATATTGTCACACAAAAAACATGCTTAGTTTACAAATATAAAGCATAGTTTCAAAAGGTAGCAAATACTGCAAGCAGTCAAAAAAGTGTAAACATCCACGCTAATTTGTCTTGCCAGTAACTGTTTTCTTGAAGAAAGAAAAAGAAAATGATTGGTTGGCAGATTCATAATTGATAAAATTTGCAGTCAATTTCCTGAATACCCTGGTAAGTTCCATACCTTTAGACTAATAATATCAAATAGTGTTTCATTGTCATGAGCAGAGGCGTAGTTAATCTGAAATCCAAGAAACAGTGGTATATTTCAGTAACTGATTTTTTAGCAGAATAAATAAGGAAAAATAAGTAATTCAATTATGCCGGCCATCTGAATCTGGAACTATATTATGCTCTTCCAGAATGTGAGTTTGACAATTTAAATATATACAGGTTTTTAAAAAAAAAAGGTTCAAAAATTTACTGTTTCTATAGGGGATGAAGCATAGCCAACTGGTGAGCCATCGAAGGTGCGGATTTCAGATCCTTTCCTAGCTTCTCCAGAATGAGATGTTAACATATAGTCCTTCAAATTGCCAGCTAAACCAATCTGCAAGGAATGCTATGCACATAAGAAGAAAGTTCCAAAACCGGCTCATAGTGACAGCTCTTATTAAACAAAATTTTAAATTCCTCTGTTGAAAAAGGAGTTCCTTCATGGACAAATATTGCAAACTTTCCAGAAAAACCTGTTTGTTCAGGCTTTCTGGATATAATTGATGATATACTTAGCATATAATTGATGGAAGCAAACAGGAGACACAACTTACAGAATAGGAAAATAAGAATTTAGAAGTTTTGGTATTTTGCTGGAGCCTGAAAGCTTCAGAATTTTTTTTTTTTTGTCATGTAGAGGGCATTGTGTAAGGTTTCTTTTCAGGTCAGATCGTGCTTCTGTTGGTGTTGCAACCTCATCTTACCTCCTAGGTGAGCTAGTAGGTTGCTCTGTACAGGATTCTTCCCCTTTTCTTTCCCTACAATATAAAGATACACAGTTCTCCTGCACGTTCGAGATTTTTTTTTTTTAATTTATGGTAAAAGTCAGTTCAGGTGAATGTTCATAATAACTTACAGGTATACATTTATATCACTTAGTGTCAATGTAAATACCATTTTCCCTCTCTTCTACCATGAAATTTAGCATCAGCAAATGATCACTCAATCACTCATCATTATTGATTTCTTATTACAGCTGAACTAGTTACAAGGCTGCATGCACTTGCATCCAAAATACTAACTAATTAACTTTATTCAGCTTTGCTACATTTCGACATGACTGTTGCATCGAGAAATCCATTTATGGCCAAGAGCCCAAGATATCAATTCCTTTCCTGAGTTGTATCCATGTGGTTGCTGACAGATAACCTCCAATTTTTCCTTTAGAGCTGCATCAGACTTATGTAACAATTGATTCTACCGATAGAAGCAAATTTTCATGCCCACTTGCACAGTAATGCCACAAGTCGCAAAATATTGATCTCACATATTCAATCTCTAGTTTTCTCATAGGCCATCGTTGATATTGTTTATTTATATATTCATGCAATAATATAATACTAGTGAATAGAATATATTCCCAGTTAAATTGTTAGACAGAACAATAACTAGTCGAAACTCAGAAAGCAGGAAAAGAAGAACCAACCTGTATATGGTCAGCGTATGTAGCAAGCGTGAGCCTTGTCTCTGTTTCATTGCCCTGATAAAATCCATTTGGCTGCAGAAAAGGAACAATACAAACTAATAAAGAAAATTGAATTTTGGAGCAAATCCAGAAAGATTTCAGATATTTTCTTATCTTTTATCTTGATTGAATGCCACAGGAAACCTATGTGTCATTTCATTGAGACAGAGACACAGGAGCGGGCAACTGCCCCAACTAGAAACACACCAAGTAGAAACAGAAAGAAATGGTGCCCTGCCCCCAACTAGAGAAAAACATGACCAAGGGGGCAGCAGCCTACCAACAGAGAGCCTAAAGATCTGGGGTGAATGATCAAATGAACAGGTCCCAAAGATTAGAACCACCCACCATGCACCAAAGACTACACTCATAAACCATTGTTTGCAGGAGACCCTAAAAGTTTGGCGAGGCTCCCTCAAACACATAGGTATTCCTAAGTTTCCAACCATCTGAAACCACTACTATGATTAGAGAACACAGCCCTCTGTGCTTCTCCTTAGGAGTTAGGAGTGCTTCTGATTGTGTTACCCCACCATCTGAACAAGCAAGTTGCAGTGACTGGAGGTGCTACAGATGCCATGGAAAGTTTCTGAAAAAATATTGCCCAGATATGTTGAGTGAACAGACAGGAAATAAGAATGTGCTGAATTGTTTCCTCAGCCTGATCACAGAACAGGCAGGCAGGCTGGTGGGGCAAACCACGTTGGCTAGGCAATCGGCTGTCCAGCACCAGTTATTGATCGCTAACCAAAGGGAAAACTTGCATTTTAGACGGGCCCAGCTCTTCCAAATTCTTTTTCAGGGACCAAACTTGATAGATCCCTGGAAGATGGCTTCATAGATCATAGGACGATTTGCTAGGCTATGAACCCGATTTGGAGAACTTCCAACAGTACTGGTCAGTAATATCTGATTACGAGTCAATGCCATCTATCAAGTCCCAAATATGCAGATACTCAACTGGCACCTTTACTGTTAGAGTTCCTTTGATCAGTCACCCAGGCATGATTGTGAAGCACCTGAGCTTACTGTCCAGTTCTTGACAACCCTTTTGAGATCAACTTGTGCAAGTTAGGGGCAAATCCTGCTATTTTCTTTCCCAGTAACTAATGATCAGCCCAGAACCGTGCTTGCTCACCAATTTTTTTCAGATATAGTTTGATAAAATATATCAAAAGTTCTGCATGAGAGTTTGTACTCTAAAATATTTCCCATCTAGGGAAGGAGGATAGTAGATAGCTTAATGGTTAAATCAATATCGATACCTAAAAATACTCTACCTGAAGAATGCACGTCAAACCATCTTGACAGAACTGGCAGACTATAACACAGCTTAAAACCTATGCAAGCCATGGTATGAGAAACAAAGCTGTATGACCATGGATTGTATAAGTGGAGATACTAACACTGCACCAGACCTTAAAAGGTGAACAGGAAATTGTTCTTGGCATATACTATTATAGTTTAAAACAAAATTAGGTTCAAAAGACTGCTGTTCAGAAAATTAGTGCAGTAAGTGCATCATTCTTTCAAATAGTTTAATTGAAAGAACCAACAAGGCTTCAGATGTAAGCAGCAACTGGCAGAGGAATAGTCATCGATCTGGCTCTTGGCATGCACAAGTAAATGAGTGTTGAAAACAATGAACTTTGTTGAAAACAATGAACTCTTATTTGGATAGACCTCAGGAGGTTTCATTCTCCTTTGTAATTACTTTACTTTGTTTGGCTTGTACATGAAGGTTTCTTAAAAAAAAAAAATGTGCCGAAGATGACAATATTAAAGCTTTTGAAAAAAGGAAAAGAAAAAAGAAACTGCAAGATTTTATGGAAATATAAAAGCAGCAGAGGTGAATATTACCGCTAAGAACAGTCCAGTAGAGAAACCTTGTTGTAGTGGATTCCCAAACGGACTGCCACCATTTATAGCATCACGGATTCTATCGTTGAAACTGTAAATATGGTAGTGGTATGGGATATAGTCATATTGCATAGACTAGAAGAAACTAAATACATAACAAAAAAAAAAAAAAAAACAAAAGGAGAGATTCCAAGACAAACTATTTATTAGATAAACTGTACCAAGATGATATATTTTTTGGAATGTCAATACTTCACTTTTTCGGTCCATTTTATGATTGTTAAAATATACACTGAAATTTGTTCTGCATGTCTAACAAGGCCAGTTTGTTTATAGGTAGCAAATAAAAGGTGGCCACTGAACATCATGAATTTGTTCCAATTAAACTTACCTACCAATACCAGTGCCACTCATATTAAGCTGGGATCCATTTATCCCACGTTGATTTTGCGCAACTTCACCAAAGTCCCATCCTTCACCATACCTGTGATGATGTAAATGTCTTAACAGTTCAACACATGGAATACCATTAAAACTGATTGCCCTGAGACTCAGGAATCTCAGTCCTTACAAGTATATCTTTGAACCATCTACTCCATGTTCTTCAATTGTAAGGCTTTGAAGAGCCGATTTTGCTCTAATCTGTGTTCAACAAGCAGGATTGTTTTCAAGTACACAGTACAGCACACTAAATTACGAAGAAGGAAAATTCAACTGCACACAGACATTCTGTACAACAAGCCAATCAAAAAAGCTAGTAAGATTTGGTTTAGTCAATAGCACAAAGTGTTCTTTCTCTCAAGTTTCTAAAATAATATAAACAGATGCATTGATTTAGATTTTTGGTATTGAATTCCATAAACTTATAGTTCCATCCTTGTTAAATAACAAAAAATGGTTTTGTCCATATTGACTGACATGCTAGAGATAGATATCTGAATAACTAAGGCAAAACATATTACCCACCTAAGGTATTATGACAAGGTATAAAATTCAGCAACTAAATCCACAGCCTGCATATTGATATTTGTTATCTTTTTGTCTTAAATATACCTTGCTGAAAGAAAATCAGGTGAGAATTTCATAAAGAATCTTTTTTCTGAGAACGTGCTTAAAAAATATTTATTAGGTCCAGTTAGATCATCAAATCCAGCGAATCAATATGCTGAAATCAGAGGTTAAAAGGAAATTATTCAAATTGTACTCCCTGTTTTCATAATTTCTGTTGTTTTATATGGCACGATCTTTAAAATATAGCTTTGACTATGATTTTATTACAAAAAATCAACAAACATACAATTTAATAAAGTACTTTAAAGAATATCGAAAAATACTTCATCCATTCCAAATTATAAGTTGTTTTAGATTTTCTAGATACATTGTTTTAACTATATCAAGGTGCACAGCAAAAGCTATGTATCTAGAAAAACCAAAATGATTTTCCAGTTTGGAATGGAGAGAGTACTTTTTAAGACTAATCTATAAATGTTTTCTTTGCGTCTTCAAACTAAATATTAAAGTTCTAAAAAGTTGACCTCAACCTTGTCCAAAATGACAGGAATATGAAACCACAGGGAGTAAGTGCCACTGGAGAACAACTTCCACACACAGCTATTACTAAGTGAGATTTGACAAGATTAATGCAAATACATGTACTAGATCATGGGGATTAAACCAAAAGAATAATTTGGTTTAACCACCACACCATCATGATAATCAATTCAGTCTGAAAGTGAGATTACTTACCATTGTTTTTTTCATGATATGTCCCATTAGATCAAATCTGAACCCATCAACCTAAGGCAACAAGTATACAATCATAAATATAGAAACAAATAAGGTCGCTGTTAAAAGACAAATCATAAATATGGAAACGAATAAGGTCGCTGAAAGACATGCTACCACTAACGCAAATTTTTTTTGGCCAAAAAAAAAAGGAGAGAATCAGCATATTGTCATTAACTCATTAATGTATTTTCCTGTGATTCTATGCAAGATATTCTACATATTTTCCTGTGATTCTACAAATGTGTGATGTTTTACCATTACCACTCACTTTGTAATTTACTGCCCAATTCAGAAGGTCATCCACGATTAATCTATCAACCATGAAATGCTCACTTGCTGTATTGTTCACAGCTGCGCTATTCTCAATCTGCCCATTAGAGTCCCTTCTAAGGTAGTATCCAGGTACAATCTGTAAATATCATCAATAAACAATAATAATAAGGATACATAAAGAAGGTCAAAAACCTTTAGCAGATATGACCCTTTTTTTCAAAAAAATATGGATAAGGAACTTTGAGATAACTGACAAATGTATATATTAGAACTATACAACATATTTCTTGGCCAATGAACAAAGCAATCAAGGGGCAAGCATTTCAAATACCTGCCATTTCTTTTTCTAAAACTATAGTTCACCTATTTCTTTCTAATGATACACAACATAGTATCCATGGAAAGCTGTTAGTAATATATTTTATAATTTATAGGTCAGTGGAACATTTTATTAGCTTCACAGCAAGGACACTCTTTTTTTTTAGGGGAAGAAAGGACACTTTGTAGTGTTCAGTAAACCAAAACCATTTTCGAAGTCCCAAGCTTGTAAGTCCCAATTTTGTAATGAAAATCTTCTACATTGTATAAAAAAAGGTTACTTCCTCCATCCCAAATAATTTATGTCTTAAAAATTTGTATCACTTCTTTTGGTTTTTATCTGAAAAAGTTCTTCATTGTAAATAAAAAAACATAAATTTTTTGAATTAGTAAACTATAAACATCTTAGAGATAGTTAAACTAAATTCAATTGGACATTAGTTAATCTCTAATATGCGTAACTCTTGAGTTGGACCAATTTCAACGAAACAATAGTAGGGCCTGCTTGGATTCAGTTTCTTGAGAAATAGTTTCTGTTTCACTTTCTCGTAAGAAGTGTTTCTCTCTCGTTGGGTTTCTGATTCCAGGAAATTTGTTTGCCTAATTGGTTTCACCCTTGCACTGAAAAAAAAAAAAACCGTTTCCACTAGTTTCTGTTTCAAAACACCTAGGTTTGCATTGTTTGGCAAAGTTTCTGTGGTTTATGCCCCAAACCCACAACAAAAAAAAAAAAAGCCTAAAACCCCTGCAAAAGAGGCCTTTGTTATGTCTTTAGCTCTGCATATGAGAAATGACCTGATGTGATCTTGGAAGGTCCCGTGGCCCCTGTTTGGTAGAGCTTCAGGTGGCTGTGGCTCCACCTCTGGCTCCTCTGTGCACAGTACCGAGAAGCTGTTTTTATCTCTCCTCTCAAAATTAACTAGGAGCCGGTGAAGCCTCTATTTCTGACTTCATCAGCTCCGGCTCCTCTGTGCACTGTAGCAAGGAGTCGGAGTCGTTTGGAGCCATGCCAAACGGGGCCTAAGTATATTTAATAAAGATTAAAAAATAATTTTTTATTTGGGATGGTTATGGGAAAAAAAAATTATATAACAAGAAAACATGAGGCAACCTTGTCAAGCACAGAAGTGATGGCAAAAGGGCCACCTGAGTATAGATGATTGTATACAACATCTATGACAACTCGAAGACCTAAGCGATTCAAGGCCTGCAGTTCAAAGTTTATCATAAAAATATCTGTTATCCTGCAAAGTGTTGGCCGCATTAAGTGCATAAGTCCTTCCTCCATGCATTGCAGGAACAAGATGAGTGGTGCAAGTTGCAACAGTTCATGTAAGAAAGTTCAGTGATAGAAAGAAAAAGTTTACCTGCACCATCTGTCTGTACTCAATAATACGACTTGGACCATCTGGGTTACTTGCATAGCTTCCTTTCGGAACCCCCCAAACCACAGGGTTATACCTTTTAGTTGCATGTGACTATGCATGAGAATAGTTTATTGGCAATAACATAAGAAACATAACGTTCATAGCACACCCTTGTGATACATCAAACATTGAATATTTGACAAGCAAAAGAAATGAAGCAAAACAATAAGTACCCCCAATTATAAGGGTCCTCATCCTGAATAGCCACAACTGCAGCTTGTTGCAAATCTGACCCTGGAGGGAGTTTTGACAGTTCAGCCTCATCTGCCAGAGTATATAAAAGTTCTGTAGTTACTCAAACAAGAATAACCTAATAAATTAAATAAAAACACATAAAATAAAGCTGATCAAGTCCAGTTTAATCGATTAAGAACTTAATGATAGTAATCACAGAAAGCTATGTATGAAATAAAAAAAATGGAAGATACATGGAACCAGATTAAACCCTAAGGAGATGAAATTTTCAAAAGGATAGGTTTACATATATCTTGATATTCTAATTCATAGACTGACTAAAAAGTTTGGGTTCTGTTTTCTTAGCTATGGCTATTGACCTACTGTAAAAGTTAAGGGTAAATGAATAGCATGCAAGACACAACAGTGGCATTACCAACCTCGATTCTTGAGCAAGAGATTTTCATTTGTCTGGTAGAACATACAGAAAGAGTTGAATTTTTACCAACACATTTCCAATTGTTCTTTATGTCATCAACAACACCAAACTGAAAGCTTGGCAACAAATGGACATGAGTCAAACCGGCATCAGATAGTTTCTTTAGGTGTTCTATGCCTGCAGAATCCTGTATCACAAGTTGTAGAATGGATCTAAGATGCCTGTTGATAAAATAAAGTGGTGAAAAACCTAAATTTGAGTCTTCTGTTAATTTAACTGTGAATAACCTGACATGTAAATGCACAGAATCCTCCTCGAAAATCAGAGTCCACTGTGCTATCATAGGCACTGAAATAAAAAATTGACAGCAAGCAGAGGGCTCAATTCTGTATATACTGGCATGCATAGATCTATGGCACCAAATTTACACTCACATAGAACAGTTCACCTGAAATCACGAATGTGCAATTCATATATGCTTATATCAGAGAAGGAATCAAGCTTTGGCTTTTCAGCCGCCAATCCATCCCAGGCAAGTGGCTTTAATGTTTCATTATTGATATCAACCAACCAAGTGCGTGTGCTATTTGCAGAAAGTCTGGTAAAAAAAAACAAGCATTAATGTCTTCCAATTTCTCCATGGCTAGTATCATGAATCACGGACCAAGAAAAAATGCACTTTTTTTTTGAACACAAGAAAAATGCACTTTACCCTCTAGCATAAGGATCAGCGGCTAAACATTTCTCAATGTTTCCTGTAGCTGAATGATATACTGTGACTTCATATAGATAATACCGGTTCTCCCAGTTTCTTGGACCAGTAACACTCCAAACACCGTCTGACTCGTTGAGTTGAACTGTTTCCAGTAAAGGGCCAACTGGGCCATCATAGAAGCTCACACTTACATCCTGCAGTAAAATTGGAAAAAAAAAAATTCATACAAGTGGAAACTGTACAGTTGTAGAAATAACACTTAACAGGCTCAAAGGCTTCTAAAATTAAGAACCTGCGCTGTAGGAGCCCATAGGAACATACTCACAGCCTCCTCACTAAAAACAGTACCAAGTGGTCCATCATAGGCGAACATGTCATCCAATACTCCAGGTAGTTGCAACCCAGTAACATCTTGCCTGTTCCCATGAGCTGCTTGTAACAATACATATTCTCCTGATTAAAGTTTTGGTGAAGGTATTTACAGAAAAGGCAGCCTAGTTTAAAGATTACCATCAAAAGAAGCAAAAGCAAGTTGGCATTTCACCATGGTGGCAACATCAACAGAGCTCGGAATTCTGAAGGCTCTGTAAGAGCTGATAAAAGGGAATTTCTGGGTCACCTGAAGATTAGCAAAATGGCACTTCAATGTTAGAATACTACTGTTTGGAAAAACAAAACAAAAAGAGGAACAATCATAACAGGAACTGCGGCACAACAGACAATTACAATAATACTCATACACTGGATGGAAGTCCATCATTTTCTGGTTGCAGCTCAACTTTGGAATCATAACCTACCAAACCAGTAAGAATTGTAACATTAATGAGGCTCAGGCTGTTACTATTGTAACCAATTGGTGCAGGCACCTGTTGATGGCACCTACCTTCAATAACCCCACTTGAGATGCACATTGTAGCATTTCTGCTTGCATATAAGAAGAGAGAAGTTTCCTGATCACTGACATTCCATGCAATCAAGGATCCTGTCACCCAGTAAGCCCTGGCATCCAACAAGAACCCCTGCAGATGCAATGTCAGCATTTGAAAGGAACACTAAGAAGTCAGAAAGCAGTATCAAACAAACAAAATACTAAGAAATCCTCAGCAGAAGGCTTTGAGTGAGGTGCAGACATCATCTTAACAGTGGGGCCAAATCAGCAATAAACAATCCATTGCAAAATTTTGTCCTCCAAAGTTTTGGACAACAACATGGTCTGAAATGTGAGACTTGAACCAATAATTTACAACACAAGACACTAAAAATTCAAATTCTATGGAAGTACTGTCCAATTTTCTAGACAAATGTATATCATTCCCATATGCTGGATCCAAATATGTCACAATGTTCAAAGGAAAACCTTCCAGTTTTGTAAAAGTTCTGGTTTCCAAATGTATGCCACTCTTAAGGACATGACAAGTTGACCCACCACCATTATCCTGCTGGTGTTGGTGCAGGCGGAGCACCTGAAGAGGTCAGGATCAGATCACCACCACGAGCTCACTAATGGTGGATGGCGTTCGTGTGACTACCATGTGGGCCTGGCATTCGTGTGAAAATTCTACCATGTGGGTCCCGACCAAGATATAAAAATAATAAATTTCAAGGTTAGGGTAGAAATTTGTTATTTTTATATCTCACAAACGAAATCGAAGTTTAGACAAGATATTTTTTGCAAGGTTGCAATTTAATTGTTGGCAAAAGGTTGGCCCCTGGGGTAATGACCTAATTGTTGGCAAAAGGGTAATATGATACTAATTGCGTAAACTCCGCAACATGAGGAGAGGCAGTGGCGGTCGAACCTGGCTGACCTCGGCGACGGCGAGGCCGACGTCAGAGCCGGTGCCCTCCCCCCCCGTCGCCATGGGGGCCCTCGGCGCGACGGGACGCACCCTCCGGGCCCCGGGAGCAGCGGCGCGCGCGGAATGCGACGTCGGCGGCGAGGATTGCGGTGTCCTCGATCTCCTCGGCGAAGCTGATGACGGAGCGGCGGCGGCGGCGAGGCGCGGAGGTGGCGCGAGCAGGAACGAGGGACCGGCGTGGAGCAGCATTTGCATCGGCGTTTGGATTCGGAGGGAGAGAAGAAGGCGGAGGGCCAGCCTCGTGATTATACTTGATTATTTATCTATTTATTTATTTATTTATGTGAATTTATAAACTGACAAACAAAACGAAACGGAGGAAGAAATAGAAGAGTGTTTGTTTGGCTAATAGCTAGCGTGAACATCTTCACTCTTTTCTTTATCTTTTCATTTCTATACATAACCTGTTTCCTATGTTTTAATCATACGTTTGGGTCATTTATTCTTTTTTTTTTTGTTTTCTTACAATTTTTCGACTACCTTTGTCGGTATTATATGCTTTACTATAGACAAAATATCCTGCTCCTTCCGTCTCAAAATAAAAACATAGTTTTTAAAATAAATTTTTTAACTTTAACTACTAATATAGAAAATAGTATTAATATTTATATTTCTAAATAAACGTATTATAAAATATGTCCAATCTAATTTATGAATCATAAATATTAGATATATTTATATATTATCTAAGATAAGATTATATGTTGAGCCTTTTACGTTACCATTAAAAAAAAGATGGCAATCTCATAAAGTCCCTCAAAAGTTCAAACTCTCAGTACAAGTTCGAAAACTTTTTTTCTCGAGCCATTCCGTCCATACTCCATTTATTTTCTATTTTGCCCCGACATGTGGGTCCAATCTAAAATAAACTTCTTTCTCTCAATGTCACACTTTTTTGGACCCCACGTGTCGTCCATTCTTATCTTCTCCTCTTCCTCCTCCTCCCCCCCCTCCACCCCCATAAAATCGGGCGGGCGCGGCTCCGGCCCGGCGCGGCTTAGAGCTATCTCCACCAGCGAAGACTCCGCGCGCGCTCCGCGGCGGCGGCTGGCCCCGGCTGGCACGAAACTAAGATGAGAGCCTAAAAGATGCATTCTAATCATAAACGGAGCCCCAAACTTTAAGCTCCCCCCCAAGTATAAATATTACCAAAGAAGATAAAGCCCCCCACCTCTTCATCACCGTGTTGTCCAAATTTATGCCGTGGGCTGCTCTTCATACCCTCATTGAGCCCCGCCGTCCCCTGAACCGGCTCACCCGCCTTGTTTGGGTGGGTGACCAATGGGCCCCGTTGAAGGGTAAAATAGTCATTTGACATGTCACAGTTAGATGAGGAAGTGGACGGAATGGCTCGAGAGAAAAAAAAGTTTTCGAACTTGTACACCTGTGAGAGTTTGAACTTTTGAGGGACTTTGATGAGATTGCCATCTTTTTTAATGGTATACACGTAAAAGGCTCTTATATGTTTGTTTAGCAAGATAAATAGATGCAAGATAAATAGATACGGTCGCGAAGACAAGAAAAAGGAACTAAGGCTATCTTCACCAGCGAAGACTCAAAGCCGAGAGCCGGAGATGTATTCCATGGACTGGGTCTCACATAGGCAAAGGGTCACGAACCCAAAACTTCACTCTCCAACATCCTACGCAAGTATAGAGCCTTCTCTTTCACTTCGTTCTCCTGTGGCGACCTGCCTCCTCCACTCCGTCGGGCCCCACCTCACGCTACCCACCGCACGCCCGATGGCCACGCTCCGCCGCCCACCGTAGGCCCTGCCTAGCCTTGACGGTCGTGCTCCGCCGCACCTGGTAGGCAAAATGGGTTACTGGTTTGGGTTCTCTGTTGGAGGTTGTTTTGGGTAGGCAAGGACACTTTGTGTGATGAATTTTGAGTTTGGGTTGCTTTGTTGGAAATAGTCTAACAAAATATCCACCTTTTTTCCTTTCAACTTCATTGTTTTATCTAACGTGTCTTTGCTTGCGGTTCTCATATTTTTTTCTGAAGTTATTACTTTCTTATCTTTTCTATCAGTCTTGGGCGGGGAGTAAGAAGAGGAGAAATTTCGATGCCTTTGCCTCCGAGTGAATTGACTCTTTTTTTAGCCTTTCTTGGGATATTGTTATAGTATATTGTTCATGCACAAACACAATATCCACTCTACCCATACACATCATACTCACATCACGTGTGCAACTACACATCAGAATACCATGTTCTTATAGAGATCGGCGGACCTTCGTGGCTCCATAGACGACGGATGAGCCACAATCTCTTTATGGCTCCATGCAAGAGAGGCCGCAAAAGAAGATAGGGAATAAATCCCCAAGGTGATGCCCCCTCTAGTTTGATTCTAGAAATCGAACCTAGGACCGGCCGCTCACACCGCAACAAGCATGCCAACATTGATTGTCCTCAAGAAGCAGTGTCTCGGTGTGGGGAGGAAGCAAGCGACACCGAGAAGAGGAGAAATTTGCCTCTGCCTCAAGCAAATTTCATTTTTTTTCTTGCCTCATTTGGATAGCTCCCCTAACTTTAAATTCAATAAAAATAGCTCAACTCCATAAAAAGTTTGTCAAATTCACCAAATACATACGCACCAAAGTAGTGTATTTAAGGGTCAGATTCACTAAAATGGTGGACCTATTAAAGGTGTGCTCCGCTAGACTCAAATTAGTGGAGTTATATGAAAAATTACCCACTGTTAAACAAAAGATACTGATTTGCTCTGTTTCTTTTTGGATCTCTTCTTCTTCCATCGCGAGACCGCGGCTCTCTCTCTGGCCTCCCTGCCCCTGCAGCCGTGCTCTTCCCTGCTCGTCCCACAACCTCGACTCATGCCGACTCAACGACTGATGCCACCCTGATGCTGCCCTAGCCATGGCCTCCTAAGGATTCAAGCTAATCTTTGGCCATGGCCTCGTGCAGATTCATCCTTGGTCTTGTCCTTCACACCACTCAACACCCTAGTCTTTGGTAGCATGTCAATGAAGCTCCATATCTAAGGATTCAAGGGAGAGATTAGAGTCGAGATCTAGGGGATTGAGAAGCTTCATGTAATACAAGAAAAAAATGATTGGTTTGCCCATAGAGATGTTCTTCAAAGAATATTTCTTCGGGTTAATTAGACTCAAGCCATAGCTTTTTAGACTTTTAAAGATTTACCATTATAATTCCTAAAGTATCAGATATTTACCATTACATACGTATCCTGTGTCTTTAGGTCCACCTACAGTGCGCGTGGCTACTATATTTGCGTATGGATAGTTTCACCCTTTAGGATAAGGTCAGATCCAGGCGTCCAAGCCTTACCATTCAGACGTGTCGTATGAGACCTACTGCTGCTAGTTGCTTGCTTGCTTGCGGCGGCGGTGCAGGCGGGCACGGTGTGAGCTAGGACAGCTGGCGTGCACGAGGGAGCCGATTGCGTGCGGTCACGAGGCGGCCATCGTGGGGCAAGAGGTGGGCGGCAGCATGTGGGGGCGAGCGGCAGCGTGGGAGTGCGAGGTGGGCGACAGGATGGCCGACCTGCATGCAAGTATGATACAAAGATAAATAATAAGTCACAAAAGTAACAATATATGATTACACTTTGAATCATGCAAACGTCACTAGTTGAGAGGGAGGGATTTAGCTCAGCCCAAATAGATGTAGATGATGTCCAAGTGCCAAAAGAGAGCATCCAACGCTACAGGAGGCGCCGGCTTTTCCGAGTGTGGCACTCGGAAAAGAGCACTCGGTAAGTCAATTAACGGTAAAGAGTCTCTTTTCCGAGTGCTAGATGTCGCGCATTTGGAAAAGGCTTTTCTGAGGGTCACTTCAACTCTCGGCAAACATTTGACGCCGTCATGCCAAAAGGCGGACGCCGTCATTGTCTTTTCCGAGTGCCACACTCGGAAAAGAATTTTTTTAAAAAAAGGGAGCAATATTCTTTGCCGAGTGCCTCTAGCTTGGCACTCGGTAAAGAAAGTTGCTTTTCCGAGTGCTGTGGTCATGGCACTCGGAAAAACTGGGAAACCTGATTTTTTCCATTGCAATCTTTACCGAGTGCCATGGTCATTGCACTCGGAAAAGAATTTTAACCTATTAATTTTTTTTTTTTTTTAAATTTCCATCTAAACCACACGAATATATCACACTAGGTGAATGCCCGTGCGTTGCATCGGAAAAAATATTCAGCAGATAACTTATTATGTTATAAAGCATAAAATTATTGTGATAAGGGCATCAATCTCATGAGAAGCATCGTTTGGCCACAGGTTTCCAAAGTACTACCTAATTCATAGGCTAGATACAATGTGCACCAGTCAATGTAGGGGTGCACAGGCCTTGCCTTGCACCATTTAAAGTTCTAATCTCCTAGTTTCATAAGCTAGCAGTACTGCATCTATATTCAAGAGCCTTTGTTATAATCAGGAAGTGCAAGGAGCCTCCAGGAAGTAGTATTATCAGAGGCTCTTGACCTGAAACTGAGCCTCTCACTTCCTGAAGAAACTGAAACTGAGCCTCTCACTTCCTGCAACAAGGGACTCCTTCAGGAGGGTGATGGCTGATGAAAATTGAAAAGTCATCCTCCAGCTCTTGTTTGTCATTAGAGAACGAGCATGGTCTATAGTCTTGCAGTATAAAACAGAGGTGAGGCCATAGCCATGGTTATTGCTCCTAGTCCTTGCTGATGATCTTGAAGTTTTAATGGCCGAGGTAGTTCATGAAGAGCTACAAAGATGGATTGTCGCTGCAAAAACACATTTAACACAGCTATTAATACACGCCTCATAAAATGTCAACAATCAAAGAACTATGCTGTAAGTGGACAGATGATCTTTCATCTTCTATGCTGTAAACGGATATCTTTGTCTTTTGGCAATAGTTAAAAGACGGGAGCTTCCTCTCAAGATATAAATTTCAAAAATCAAAATATGAACCAAAGGACATGTCCTTTTGCTCCAGGCATTGGTGCCTCTGTACCATTTTAGATTGTTATTAATCTCTAATGCAGGAAACAACCCCGATCACTGACTATTAGCACTAATTTACCAGATTTAGAAACCTAATCTATTGTGACTAAGGTTACTGCAACATGATCTTTAACTCTCATCTCATTTAGCAAATTGAAATAAAAAAGTGGGTACATGAGACCAAAACAATTAGTACAAATGAACCTATAGTGACACAGTATAATAACCTATAGTGACCTGTTACGATCAGAGGATCACAAATATATGTACAAAGATCATACCTTGCTCGGTGAGGGAGATGGGGGAGCTCACTGCCTCGGCCTGGGTGTGTGCCACTTGGATGAGCTGCTGCTGCAAAAATCTAAATCATACTTAATGAAAACCAAAATATAATTTATGGTTAATGTACTATCATGTCACCATAAAAATAACTCATTGCGCATAGCCATTCTGTACATAAATGTTGGATGGCAGCAGAGCTTGGTGGATCAGTCAGTCACATGAGTATTGAAAATTTAAATTACCAGAGCTTGGTTGATCAGCGGCCCTGGCTGCTGCCTTCTAGATCTTCCTCAGAAAATGGTCTGAGTGCTTCAAAAATCACCGTGACTGCTAGTTTCAGTAAGAGCTGAGGCAGCTATTTCAAGCCATAACTCAGTGAGCCATTTCAAGCCTGACGAATAGATTGAAGCCATAAATGTACATTTAGTTAGTATAGTTCTGGAAACAACGTTTACAATGGTTCAGTTATCGGGGAAAAAAAAAATCCTTACAGAGGAGCATCTAGACGATGGTATTTCACAACATGGTTCAGTTATCTTGGAAACAAAAATACAACAAACCAGCTGTAGACAATCAACCAAAGAGGGCAGAACTGAGTAACAAAATCCAATGTAGATGTCAAGTATAATCAAAGAGCCAGTTGTTCATAGAGCCGACATAAACATCTAGTTAAACAGTTGGCCACAAGCCGTCAGCCTTGATCTACATTGCATTAAACACACTTTGTCTATTTAGTTTCAGATAACTGATCAGCTAGTATCACTGTCCGTTAACACTACAGAGCTAATATCAATCTGAACCTGTTATCAGATTTTTTTTAATACAACAAGCAGTAAATGAACTAACCTTTATGAGGTATATAAACATGCACAGATTTGCTTTCTCAGGTACATCAAAACTCATAGGTTTGTGTGCTTAGGAACAATTTGCTTTCTCAGGTACATCAAAACTCAAAAGTCTAGAGTTTCAGCACAACCAAGAGTCCCCTTCCTATGTATCCCTTCAAGCTTTTCATTCTTAACATTTCCTCTCTTGACTTAATGGAACAGGGACACAATTGAAGATACATGTTCTCTCAAAAAACCAAAACAAACATGGCCACACAAGTACACATTTTTGACAGAGGAAAACCCAACTTTTAAGTACACAGGAAACTTGCACACAGAAAGTAGTAACTAAAACAACAGACTTCCCTCACTGACAAAAATGGCATTGCCGCACACTATCTACTGTCCGCTAAAAAATAAAGAGTTGTACATTATTGTTAACAGTAGATCGGAATTGGACAACCAGATTTTTTTTCAATTCATGTGAAAATGCAAGCCGGTGATTTAGTAGATCGGCACCTCAGACGTGATATGACCAAGAAATTTGGACATCTCAGTGCAGCAGCGGATGTCACTTGGGTGGTGAGGATTCAATTGAATGGTTGAACCACGACCTTATCATTCTCCTCACCCTAATCGAGCCATGAATGGATAGAACTTGAGGATTAGGTTAACACACCATACGAATCCACAGCTAATTTAAGGATTTGAGTCTAATGAGAAACAAAAACCAATCTTTCTTAAGAACCATAGAAAAGGGATTGGCATACCTGGTGGTTCTCCTCGCCGGCAAAGTGTAGAAGGTAAGAAAGGGAAGGGCCTCGAGCGCCGGCGTGCTCACGTGGGCTGTCGCAGGCGCTGCTGGATCGAGCCCCGCGGCCGCCAGTTTGAGCGCCGCCACAGCCGCCGGATGGAGCCCTGCCGCGACCGCGACCGGGCCTGGGCGCTCTCCTGCTGCGCGCCGTGTGGCACGGGGAGGGTCTGCGACCGTCCTATGCGCGAGGAGGGGCCGGGGCGCGTGGGGCACGCGGCCGCGCTCCAGCGCGGGGACAGCAGGGGCGCACCTCCCTCTGACGCGGCCGCGCTCCGGCGTGTGGCGGCTCGGGGTGCGGGCAGTGGGCGTGTGGCGGCTCGGGTCGAGGCTCCGGCGTGTGGCGGCTCGGCACGCGGGGGCCGCGGCACGGGCGGCGCGGGCGCGGCGGCGGCGGCACAGGACCCGCGGGCGCGGCGCCGGGACGCGCGGGGGACGGAGGGAGGTGGCAGGGCGCGGGGCAGGACGGAGGGAGGTGCTACGGCGGCGCGCGGGCGTGGGGTGGGCGGCGCACCGGCGGCGGGGATGGGGCGCGGCGGGAGGAAGGGGGGCGGCGGGATGAGGGAGTTGGGAGGAAGGGGCGCGGCGCAGGACGTCTTGTTGGGCTGGGCTAAATTTACATTTTAGGGTTTCGGCTTTTTCGAGTGCCTGGGTTGGCACTCGGAAAAGAAATTATCCTGATTTTTTCTAAAATTCTTTTCCGTGTGTCTTCTCTCAGGCACACGGAAAAGAAACTTTTTTCTCGAAAGTGCCTCTATCACGGCACTCGGAAAACTATTTAATTTTTTTTTTCTTACTATTATTTTTTTGGAAGCCCTCCTACATTATTTGAAATTCAATTTTACAAATTTTAAATTTTTTAAAATTTATTTGCTATATTTCTTCAATTTATTTTGTTTCCTTTCATTTTTCTAGAAAAAGATAATTTAAATTGCAGGTGCATGAAGTAATTGAGTTTAGCAATTCGAAAAATGATATTCATGATTTAGAGTGTATTTTGAGGCCGTATCCACGAACTTCGCCCGAAAATTTATGCGTCTTGTTCGCGAAACATGGCGCCCGTCTGCGACTAAGTGTATTAAAAAAATTATATAAAATGCGAAACGAAGTCCGAAAATCATGAAACTTGACGAGGTGTCATCTTTTCACATGTAGAGGCTAAGATAAAAAAATTGAGACCATTTCGAGGAAGCGAGAGACATCGGATCGTCAAACCCGCACCTCACCACATGTGATCACATTCATCATATGTTGAGATGTCTGGGTTTTGAGCATCCAACGTCACAACTTCATCGAAATGGTCTCAAATTTTTATCATAGCCTCTACATGTGATAACATGACACCTCGTCAAGTTTCATAATTTTTGGACTTCGTTCGCATTTTCTATAATTTTAATACACTTAGTCCGCACGCCGACACTCATGCTTTGCGAACAAGACGTTCAAATTTTCGGGCGAGTTCCTGGATACGGCCTCAAAATACACTCTAAATCATGAATATCATTTTTGAATCGCTAAACTCCATTATTTCATGCACTGCAGCTTCAAATTAATTTTTTCTAGAAAAATGGAAGGAAACAAAATAAATTAAAGAAATATAGCAAAAAGTAATAAACAAGTTCCAAATTGGAACATGTGCTTTGAGGTCATGTAAAATACCCACATAAAAAATTTTGAGGCAAAAACAATAATTAAAAAAAATAGTTTTCCGAGTGCCCACGGTTAACACTCGGAAAATATATTCTTTTTCCGAGTGTTTTTCTTTTCCGAGTGCGACACTCGGAAAAGATCTTCTTTCCTAGAGTTATTCTTTTCCGAGTGCTAGACACTCGGAAAAATAGCTGTTTTCCGAGTGTTGGCTTTTCCGAGTACCGACACTTGGAAAAGAGCACCTTTTCCAAGTGCCCGATTTTTGACTCTCGAAAAAGAACTGGACACTTGGAAAAGCCGGTGTCTCCTGTAGTGCAAGGCCGGCCCTCATGCTTAAATAGCCACGCAAGAGCTCCACTAGCTGTTACTCCTGGAAATCGACCATCGCACTGAGCAAATCAGGACCATCTCAGACCAATGCTTGCTATTCTGACACTCGGTCAGGGCTTCTCTTGCACTTCCATGTGTCCCATTTAAACTCCTGGCCGTTGGTGCCCTCCAATGGCTAGCCGCTGACGCTGTTTGTCCGATGACCTTAGATCATCTGGCACGCTGGTTCGACGCACAACTGAGAGCTCTCAAGAGCTTAAAAACCGTCGGACCCTGGTTGGACACTGATCGTTGGACTAACTGATGGTCCGACTAACTCAACCTGAGGGCACGCGTGAAAACAACCCAAGGTGAGGGTTAGCCGTTGGACCCTGCGGAGATGGTCCGATGCCCATCACCCAACAGTCCAACGCTTTTGCTGAAACACACCCTCTCTGCGTAGAACCATCAGACTTTGGGGAGATGGTCTGATGCCCATCTCTAGCTAGTTCGATGCCTCTGAACTTCTCTTACGCTTTTACTGAAGCACACCCTATCTACGTGGAACCGTTAGACTTTGGGGAGATGGTCTGATGCCCATCTATAGCTAGTCTGATGCCTCTGAACTTCTCTTCTTCTCTTTTCTCACACCCTTGCTCTTATGTGCAAACACCAAAGTGTTTCCAACGTTTTGTGCATGTGTGTTAGCATTTTTCAAGGGTTTATTAGACACATGCTATGTCCTAATGCATATGTGTGAATAAATTTACCTAGTGGCACTTGATAACCACTTTTACCATGATCTTTCCCTCTTCATTGTATGAATATCAATCCTAAATGACCACACTCTTTATAGTATCTTGATCACCAAAAGAAAATTGTTCCTTTAGTCTTACACATTTGCCTTGAACCCACTTTGTTTCTCTTTTTCTTATTTTTCCACATTGGAGGACTTGATCACTATCTTTTGGCCATCACCATCTATTCTATGGTTGCCATCTAGATTCGCTTGATTTGGATCATGTAACACCCCTGGTGTTACGCGCTAACCTCTTGCCAAATCATTCCATAAGCATCATGGTTTTGTGTTAATACAGGTGTTGCAATGTGTAGATGATTGCTTGAAGCTTGGAAATGTCAATAAAGTATTAGATAAAGGTTGATGGCGATTGCCCTTTTATATCACTTGAGGTGCAAGATCAATTTTTATTGAGTAGAGCTAATATAGAACATGTATGTATCGCCAAAATAGAGTTTGAAGTACAAACTTTGTAGATGACAATGCAATTTGTCTCACTGGAAAATAATTTTGTTAAATGGTTTTTCGATCAGCTCAGAAATGCAATTTAAATAAGGTTTCAGCCTCAGCCTTGCTCCAAGTCTGGAACCTGCTGACAGTGCCATGTTAGCATTGGTTTTCTGCAAGTTCTAGTTTAGCATCAGAGGCATGTTTTAGCTCGGTTCAGCAGCTTTGAGGTACCAGTTTTGTATATAGTGAAGTCGGTTTGGGAGGGCGCTCTCTAGGTCGGTTTTGGGTGTGCTTTAAAAACCGTGCATGCGCTTCTGTTTCGTCGGTTGGGGCGCGTGGGCGCGGTCACCGCGTGCGTCGCGTGTCCGGCCGCGCCCAGCGCGGCTGAGGGCCATGCCCCCGCCTTAGGCTTCTTTGCTCGCCTTCCTGCTTTGCTTGGTTTGACCTCGGCACTGTGTCCGCCGTTGTCCCGCCTATTTGCCGTCTCTCTCGCCGGCTGCAAATCGCCGCCCAACACCGCCGCTCCGCGACGCTTGCTCGTGTTCGCTGCCCGCTTTGGCTTCTTCGCGTTGCCACGACCGTCTTTGTCATCTAGCCGGTAAGCACGTGAGTGTGCTCCCTTCTCCGATCCCCCGCTGTGTTGGCACGGGGCCGAAGCTCGCCATCGCCACGCCCTTTGTTGGCGTTGATGCGCCGCTTTGTGTCGCGTCACCGTGTCGCCATTGCAGCCCGCGATGCATGTAATGTAACCGACCAATTTATAAAAGCATAAGTGAAAAATCACTTTCTAAGCAAGCAATTGTCACACTTAAGCCGTTATAAACCCGGTGAGTCCGGAAATCTCGAAGGATTTCAAACCAAACATCATCAACCAAGATCGTATGGGTTTAGCGTCACCATTCGCATGTTACAACATTTCACAAATAGTTCAACAACATCGAGTGCGAAAAATAAAGTTATTACAAACCGAGTCTTCAAATTCAAATAGCGGAAGTAAAGTAGTTTTAGAAGCTCAACCCAACTCACACATTTCAGATAAATAAAGTGCCAGCCACGTCTATCCATCAAAAGCATGTTGGGGAGAATAGTAGAGATTGACCTTGCCCCGTGTCTTCTAGTCCACAGAAAAAGACAAGTGGCGCAGCATGCAGTGGAAGGTATGCCCGTCTGCACAAACAACAAGCGGGAAAAACCCCGAGTACAAGAAGGTACTCGGCTAGACTTACCCGACTTACTCAAAAGTAAAAGACTCCAAGGAGTATGACAGGCTTTATCGGGAGGTAGCTCGACTCATTTGCATAAAAGCGGTAGTAATATTTAAAGTGACAAATTCAAATTAATTATCCCTATTTAAGCTAGGTAAGCACCTATACTATTCATCATTATAGTATATTATTCATGAGTAAGCAAGCAAGTAGTAACCATAGCCATAAACATCGCCTTAACTCATCATCATCATTAACCATATTCCATAATCATTACTACGATGTTGCAGCTCAAGTCAAGGTGTTCACCGTCCCAGAACGATGGCGATTCGAATCGATTACTACCGAGCTCGGGGGGTATTCCTCACACAAACCACACTCACCCGCTAAAGTGAGCTACGGATCACCGTGGCACGTATCCAGAAAACAAAGCGCGGTCTCGCATGGAGCCACCGTACCCGGGACCGCCTGACGCCTTTAGCCCCAAAGCCGGACCTCGGACTTACTCTTCGCGCCCCCCGTGGTCCCCCATCCATCTCCAATACGGTGCGAACGGGTCGAGAACCGGCCCGGATAGTGTTAGGCCATGCGGTCGGAAGCGCTTATCCGGCCCGCCTAAATGTGAGGCATGCGTTCAATATGACTTGGGGTACAACAACGGTGATTGTCCTTAATCGACACGCACGGAATCACTATGGTCCAACAACCCCATAAGACTCCGTCCGGTCTCCATTTATCATAACCGAACCATCAACCGGATGATATCAACATAAGCTTTTCCATTAATAGCAAGTAACCACCTATACTCGCGGATGACAGAAATCACCCGACTTCTACCGCCTAAGCAAGCTAAGCATAGTACTCGCCCTAGACTAGCGTGGTGTATCAAGGTGGGATAATCAATGGTAAAGCAAGGATGTAATGCATCAACGGTGTCACACAACTCCTATACTTAATGCAACAATCATAAAGCATAATTAGACTGTTAGAAAGCATAGGTAAGTAGATGCTCCTGCTTGCCTTGCCTTGCTCGAAGTCCGACGCGTGGTGGTTAGGACACTCGGCAGCTCTTCTTCGCCTTCTTCTTGTGGGGCCTCCTACTGAGGCTCCTCCGGAAGATCCCGCTCGGTCTCCGAATACGGGAGGTCCTCCTCCGCGAACCTGTATGATGCGATGCACATGCATAAGTACAAAGTGAATGCATACACGCATGATGATCATGAATGAAGATGATTAACAGATCATTTGACGTAGTAGGTGCATATCTCCTCTCTACTAACAATTTAACTCATTTACTGAGTATGTGCATACCTCTTCTCTAAACACTTAGAGAAGTGCATAAAGAAGAGTGGCGTATAAGCGCGCACACACACACACATGAATAAAGAGAAGTATCACTACTCATATCCCAACACCACATTTCAGTTATGGTACTGTATTACATGACCAGCAAGCATAACATAATTGAAAAAGCACAAGAATTGATATAAAAGCCATTAAATCATTTAATTCAATTACTTATCATTTCATGTGAATAAATAGGTTTGAACTGTGACCTCTGTCTAGACAGTTCAGAAAATTCTACAAAAATTACAGGAGCTACACTATGCTATAACAGAGCCATGATAAAATTTGTAGCACATTTTATCCAGTATAACAGTCTACACAAAAAAATGAAGCAACAGGCCAGAAATGCACATTTAATAACTTTGCATTATGAAAAGTATCAAACAACAGATTTCATATTTTTATCTATAACTTCTTAGCACAAGAGCAGTCAGCAAAAATTACCAGGGCATAATTCCTTATAATTAATTTATTAAAAATCATACAAGAATCAGCCCAGAAATGAAATTAAATCATATTCCAATATTTTTGTACAGTAACTGCATATCATATAATTTTCCCAGAATACACATCACATAACAAGTCTAACAAAAGAAGAATCATATTTTCCTGAGCTATATTTTATTTACTATGCATTTACTCAGTTTTTCATCCATTTAAGCAATTAAATAAATCTACACAGAGAATATTCACCAAAAATACATCTCATAATTTTCAATGACAGATCTATTCAGTAGAAGTCTAACAAAACAAATTTCACCAAATTTGGATCTCATTTGCTCCAGTTATGAATTAAAAAAGGGTTTAAACTAATTTACGGAAAAACAAAATAAAAAGAAAAGCCAGGCGCGCGGGGCTGGCTGGACCCGGTCCAAGGGACCGTGGGCCACTGACACGCGGGCCAGGGGGTCAACCTGGCCCCACCGGTCAGCCGGCCGCAGCCGGCCGCTGACCGGCGGTGCTCGCCCGGCTGGTGGTTGGTTGCGGTGGGCAAGGGCACCGACGTGCCCCCTCGGCAAGCCGCACCCGCGGTGGGGTTGGTTACGCGAGTGGCGGTCGGGAAAGCGACGACGGCGAGCGGCGGCGCGAGCAACGCGACGGGCGACGGCGCGCCGAGCCCTCCTCGGCGATGGCAAGGCCACCGAGGAGCGCTACGAGCACATGCAACCCTAGCGACGCATCTACACGCTACAATGCGCGGCGATGAGCCTCCGCAATGGTGGCCGGCCGCGTGCATGGCGGCACGGGCGGGCGCGAAGCTCGGCGAGCTCCCCGCGGGGCGGTGGGGTTCATCGACCCACCTGAGCGCACTGGAGTTCGATTCAACTCCGCCGCTCGCGGCGTGAGACCGTGAGAGGCGGAGAGAGAGCGCGGGCGAAGGGGGCTACGCCGCGAAGCCCGCGCGAGCTCCGCCATGGCGCGGGCGCGCAGGTGGCCGCCCCGCCCTTACCGAGGCAATGCAGGGCAGAGGGATGGCTCGGGTGTATGCAGGGACGGCGACGGAGGTCGCGCGCGCTGCTGGCGGAGTGCGAAGCAAGACGGTGGCGAGGAACGGCGCCGGGCGACGCCGCCGCGGGGGCGTTGTTGGCGAGCGCGGAAGGGCGAGAGCGAGAGAGAGAGACAGAGCGAAAATGGAGCGGCTGCCGCTTTCCATTCCGGGCGCAGCAGGTGATGCGGCCGCGGGCGGGGGCCCGCCGCTGGGCACGCCGCCACTTGGCACGGCGGCCGACGACGGCGGCCACGCTGCCCACGCGGCGCCAGCTCCTCGCCGCGGCCGGGCCACGCCTCGGGCGCAGGCGCGGGCGCGTTGAGCGCTGCTAGCCGCTGACGCCGGGCCGGTGGGCCGGGTGGGTCGAATCCGCCTGCCGGTTCGCCGGCTCTTTCTTTTTTTTTTTTTTGAATTTAATTTGAAATTGAAACCAAATGCAACTTTTGACAAGTTTGCAAGCAATTTCAAGAGATGCTCCCAAAATAAAAGTTGTAGAGAAATAAAAACTGGACAACTTTTATTAAGGGCTCAACTCAAAATTCTGAATAAATTTTGAAATACAATTTCATTTTGAATTTTAGGACAAATAAAAAGGATTTGCAATTTATTTTCTTTTTAATTCAAATTGCACCAAATCTTTTGCAATAATTTACCAATCATTTCAAAAAGCTGGGCAAGTGGATCCAAACTTGATCAAGTTGTTTGCAAGACAATTAATTAACAAAGCAACACTCAAGCAATTAATTAAATTAAGACAAATGCAACACATAAAATGATGATGCATGTAGGGTTAATGCTTGATGATGTTTATGCCATGCTTAATGAAGGTTTAAGGTTAATTAATTATATGCCTAATGCATGCTTAACACTGAGGTGTTACAATGCACCGCTGCTCTGGGCCTGAAGATGTGGGCCATCCCCTCCGCTGTCGCCCTCTGTCTCCCCCTCGCTGCTTTATCTGCTGCTGCATCATGCCGCCATCATGAAACCCACCCACCGAGCGTTTTCTCCTCCGCCTCTCTTCAAAATCCGCGCAGCACAGGGCAAAGCAATCCAATTGCTCATGCCGGTGATGAGCTAGAATAGTTAGCTACGCACCAGAACCACATCAAGCTACATCCATGCCCTAGCAACGCTCAATTTCTAAGTTTGCTTCCCGCCGGTCTTTCTCACCGCCATTGCCGAGCAACATCGGAAGGTAGCCGAGTTGGTCGGTTTCGGTTCTTTTGGTTATGCCTTTCGCTTTGCCTTAACCTCCCTCCAGTGCCGTGCTCGCCTCGGGTTTTCGTGGAAAACCCACAGTGAGGCGGTGACATGGCGGTGCCACCTTCGAGCACCGCCGTTCTTCCCGCTTCGCTCGCGGCCAGCCCTTCTCGGTTCTTCTTCGACCCCAACCGCCATGGCCGCCGCGTGCTGTGGTAACCCTCTCAATGCTCACGCTGCGTCTACTCTTCCGCTTCCGATGCTCGCGTTCGGAATGGGGCCGCGCCACCGCTGTGAACCGAAAGAAGGGTCGTGCCTTCCGTCGTGGTGGGCCATGCTCGAGATTCAAGACGCGCGCTAGCGCCTCCCTAGGCATGCGCCGCCGCTTAGGGTTAGGCTTCCTGTCCGCACCGCAGCCTGCGCGGTGAGCCTTCGGGCCGGCCGATCGAGCCGCCATTCACAGCCAGCGCCGTTACGCCGCCGTCGCCAAGGACCGACCTGTGGTAAAGACAGGTTCTTGCGCGGGCTAGATGCAAAATCTTAGAGCGTTACAATAGTGCAAATAGTTCTCCGCGCTTAGCTAGAGATCGGGGTTGTTTTTGCAAAACCGACGGGGCCGCTGGGCCTCCTGCGTGGGCCGCTGGTGCTCAAGGGCCGAGCCCTGGGCGGGCCGCTACTGGCTGATTCCTTTTTCTTTTTCCGGGGAATTAGAAATGGCTTTTCTTTTTAAGCTATGAGCTAGAACTTTGATAATTCGTAGAAAATAGCACATAAATCCAAAAAACTAATTTTGTTAGCTTCCTAAAATCATGATCTGTCTATTGGTGTAATTTGTTTGTGCTGACTCTGTTATGTTCTAGTAGGCATTTAATTACTTTAGTGTGCCTTTTCCTTAATAGGTTAAATTAGAAAATGATTTATTATGGCAACTAGATGATAGATTTAGCTCCAAGCTTCATGCAGTAGCTTCATTGTGTTATTATGTGCTCTCCGAAATTTTAGTAGTTCTAGAATAAATGGTTAAACAAGGTAGCTAGATACCCCTAGTTATAATAGATATAATAAAATGATTAGAGAAAAGTTACAACCAGTGCTCGCCATGAAATGACGTTTTATAAGTAAGACAACTAGCCAATCGTGTTAGTCATTAGAGCTAGCTGGTTAGCTAAGTGTAGGCGTGCTTTATTTTAAGAGTGGTTGTTGCCATGTTTTTGATTGCGTGGTGTGTATTCTTCCGTTGCCTTCATTCGTTGCATCGTTGCACGCCATAATAGGGACGATGATGGACCGATGCAACCGAAGGACTTGGTATTCTACTTGTATAATGGTGCCATGGTGGACTTGTTTGCGAAGATTGGAATACTAACTTTTGGTTATCTTTTACCCAGGCAAGCCCCGGTTCATAACCCCTACTATTCTGCACTTTATAATATTTATTTGTGCATTAAGTTTTGAGGAATTGAATGAAACCCACTTGCATATATATCCTTATCCTATGAGTCTTACTAGTATGACATCGTGTAGATTGCTATGCTACTGTGGTCCCGTAGAAAGTCGAAAGTGATTGTCCGTCACTCGCGAGAGATAAGTTTATATATTATTGTCATCATGATACTATTACATGGATTATATATAGATAATAAATGGAGACCGGGCGGGGCGGTATCATGGACCGTGGATGGACGTTGTTTTTTTTTGCGTTTGTTGGGCAACAGAGCGAGGCTCGGGTGCGTTTTTTGTCCCGCCTCGTGTCGGCTTAAGGACCGATCGTTGCTAAAGGGTTGAAGGTTAAGTCACAGATCTCCTTATCCCGAACACATACTTGTGTATGGGCGCCGGAAGGCTTGCTCTCTCTTGTCTTGGGTTCGGCTTCATCCGGACCGGTGTATATATGGTGGTGTATGCGTGTGTTTTTTTTTTGGGTTGGAGGTCCTTGCACCACATTACGGCTAGGCCTGGAATGTTGGAGGCTTGGAGTCCCAGTTGGACGGGGACCTGGAGCCCCGGGCAGGAGAAAGCAAGTTGTTCTTATCTGTGTCTAGGATGCAGGCGAGGAGTGTGTCTCGGGGTACCCAGCTGGGCACATTGATTCGCGAATCGCCGTTCTTGAACGGTAACGACGAGGACCTTATTCTGGCATCGTAGTAAGAAATGGAAGATGAAAGATGGATAAAAGAGATTCTGATTGCTTACCACTTGCTTAAAAGTAGTTCAGGTGCTCACCTAGAATGGTTAGCTAATGAATTAATCATGGCTACTAAAATTGAATATAAGGATGCACTATTAGTAATGCTTCCTGCAAATATAAAACCAGCAAGCCAAACAGCCTTGCATATTCCTTGGAGTCATTTTATTTCCTCCTGTCGGGTAAGTCTTGCTGAGTACAATTGAGTACTCGGGGTTTTATTTCCCATTTGCGGTGTAATGTGTGGATGCTAGCTGCTAACTCTTGTGTGTGGATACCTCCTGGTGGGCTCAGCGAGGAATTCCAATTACGCTGCGATAGTAGTTTTATTTATAATCCTTTCTCAAATGTTGTTATAAGAAAAACTCAATTATGGATAATATTTTTATCATGTTAGCTGCTTATACCTGCAATTGAATAATTATTTATTTCCGCTGCTATAATGATTAGATATTCCCAGAATACAACATGTGAAGTTAAAATGAACCAGCTTTTTATTTCTGCTACACTTTGATAATTCTTTCGCTGTTGAAACTCTTAAGTAATATTTTGGTCATATGTCAACTTGAGATAAAGAGGTTTAAGTTGCTTGTAAGTTTTATTCCCTTATTTGTGATCCTGATGAAACTGTGGATTTTTGAGTCCTCCCGTTGGGTGTGCTCGACAGAATCGATTAAATTAGTGCGCTCTCTTGGGTACTTAGTGTCTAATGGAAGATAAGTACTCTTGTGAGTGTATTAATTTAGACGGTTCTGCCACAGATCATCCTATCTTTGCTACACATATTTAGAGATATAGAATTAGTCCAATAAATTTATTAATTAATCAAAACCAAACTAAGGCTTTCAAACGCCCCTAGCCCGCTAATCCAGGTACGCTAGAGCCCTGGAGATCATGCGTTGTCTTTCTCGGATGACCATGTTGTGTCTGGAGTATGCTAAGCTAACGGCAATGATATTCTTTTGAAGAAAAAGATCTAAATAAATAGCAGAGACTTGAATTTTAGCTTTGTTTCACACGATGGTTATTGCATACTCATCCTGTCCCAAAATAAGTGCACATCTCTCTCACTTTGAGAAGTCAAACATTAGACTTTTAGAAAATACTATTCACATTTATATTTTTAAATATGTTTAGTATATAAATAATGTTTATTTGGTATTATAAATATCAATATTTTTGTATATATACTTGGTCAGACTTAGAATTTGTTGAATCTTCGATACACTTATTTTGGAATAGAGGAAGTATATTTATACTAAAATTGTAGCTTTAGCTCGTTGCAATTTATGTAGGTATGATCTGTAATTTTTAGTTCTGCGAATAATAAACCCGTTTGACAAACTACTAAAAAATTTATGTAGGTATGATCTGTAATTTTAGTGCTGCGAATAACAAGTTTCCGTTTGACAAACTACTAAAGCAACAAATCTGATCCGTTTTGACACAAAGACATAGTCTATGTTATGGTACACTGATTAAATAATAAATCACAAAAGTAACAATATAGGCTTATACTTAGTCGGTTGGGTTGTATACAATGGTGTTGCCTAAAATCAACTTAAAAGTTCAGGAACGTGAAATATAGAGTTGGGAGAAAAACTATTTTCAGATGCCATGGAAAAAATGTTAATAGTTTTAAGGGCCGTTTGGTTGGTCGGTACTATTCCGATTCTACCAAGAATCGCTTGGAATGGTGCCAAATGGGTGACAAGAGAAACGTCTCGCCTGAGAGAAGTTTATCATGCCTGAGTTCATGAATCGGCCCAAAAGTGTGGTTTCGCACCCGATTCCTCCTATTTCTCTTATATTATTCGAATCAATTGCAGTTTATATTTGTTGACGACGAATCCGGTCCGTGCCAACACACCAGCAGGGCTTTGGACGCCTAAAGAAGTTGTAGATCAACCTGCAACACAGCAACAACGTAGCGTAACTGGCAAAACCGATCTAGAGATCGATGGAGCCGATGTGGAGCTCGTTGATGACCAAATACGCTCCCGAACCACCTCCGGAAGGATCCATCAGGAGGAAGCATGTGGAGATTGCCCTAGGACCAGCAAGGCCGCCTAGGACGCCGACTAAATTTGTGGAGAATCGAGCCAAACAGCAGGGTAGAGGTGAAACCGCCAAAACCTACGTTGTAGATGAGTTTTTGACGATTGAGTGTTGGATCCTTCAATCGGCCATGATCCTCTCATATATATAAAGGGGGATGGTCTTATCCCAATAGGAAATAACTCAAGATCGTAATCTCTAAATTTCCTATCAAAAAACATGTCTAAATTCTGATCAAAAAGAGTTGAAGTCAGGCTGAAACAGGTGAACCGGCCTAGCTGGTTCCCAAACCGACTAAGCTGGATTTTACGGGCACCAGCAGTAGCCCGAGCCGGACAATAGCAGGGAACCCGGCCTAGCCGGATCCCAAACCAGCCAGGCCGGTTGGACAGTAGGCGCAACAGGTGTGCCGGCTTGGCTGGCTGGCCAATCGGCCAAGCCGATTGCAGGATATACAGCAGCAGCAGAGCAGGCCTAGGTGGAAACTAGCAGAGCAGCAGCGTGCATAGCAGGAAGCCGCGTGCAGTAATGCATAGTAGCCATTAGCTAGCCTTGCATGCATGCACGTGAATTAACCTCTCAACTTTGGCTGCCTAATAATCATGCCACACATGCATCATACATATACTATATTTGTTTTTTCAGCAGCAACAGAACATGTCAGTGGCATAAGGGGCAACCGGCTTGGCTGATTTTATAGCCGGCCAAGCCGATTCAATAGTAATAGCTTGACCATTTATGCTATTTTCTCCTCTTGGACCTTCAATAATATTCTAAATATATTTTTGCATCTATATAATTATCAGAAACTTTATCAAAGGATTAGCTCATATTTCCGATCATTTTCGATTGTCAAAAATATTTAAATTATTCTAAAAAAATCTTTTAAATAAAATAAATTAATAAAATATAGAAAAATAACACTTGGCGAAATAAAGTATGTTTGCCGAGTAAAAAAAAAACACCTGACAAACCAGCGAAATTTGCGGAGTCCTTTTTGTCCTTGCACTCGGCAAAATGTTCTTTCGGCAAATAGCCGGTTTGCAATAGGGTAGGTATGGTGCGCGTGTCAGGCAAGGAAAAAAATCGGGACGATATATCCAAATCAAGTCCACCGACGTGCATGAGGCCATGGGCAAATCGGGACGATATATAAGCAGACCGTCGGGCCCTACTCAGGACCCTGACTCGAAACAAAACATGGCCGCCGGTACGCGAAGCCGCCGCCGCCTCCAGCGGCAGAGGGAGAAGGACCAGTTGGCCGCCGAGCAATGGGCCGCCACCGCTGCCCGGTTCCAACATCTCCCGCCCGAGCTGCTGGCCGAGATCCACCGCCGTCTCGACTTGTACAGGCGCCTCGCCTTCGCCTCCATCTGCGGCGCGTGGGGGCAAAACCTGGTGGAGACGCCGTGGCTCCTCCTCTCCGGGCCCGACGAGTACGACCAGAAAGCCACGGTCCTGTCCCCGGCCACCGGGAAATCCGTGTCCCTGCGCACTTCGGACGTCGCCATGCGCGGCCACGTCGCCGTCGGTTCCTCGGGCGGGTGGCTCGTCACGGTCGACGCGCGGGGCGCCCTTGCGCATGGCTAACCCGCTCACCGGGGCGCACGCCGACCTGCCGCCCATCGCCACCGTCCCGTTCCTCCACCCGGTTTCCGGCGGCGGCTGGTTCTGCCTCGACGTAAAGCCCTTCCTGCACTTCCGTTTCGGCGGCTCGCCCCCACCGGAACACGATGGCGGCGGCGGCTGGCCGGGGACGTACACGCTCACGGCCGCCCAGATGCGGCAGGTCTTGTACCGCAAGGTCGTCCTCTCGGCGTCGCCGCGCCCGGGCAGCTACACCGCCATGCTCATCATGAACCGGTTCATCGGCGCCCCGGCCTTCGCCACGGCGGAGGACCCCGCGTGGAGGATGGCGCCGTCCCGCGACGGCGTCGAGGACGCCATACACCACGGCGGCCGCTTCGTGTCCATCACCTACGCCGGCCACGTCGAGGCGTGGCGGCGCGATGTCAAGACCGGCGAGTTCACCAGCGAGGTGGCCGCGCCGAGGCTGGCTTACGAGGACGAACGCCTGCGCCGCAAGTACCTCGCGGCGTCCACGGACGGGCGGCTCATGGTCGTGCTCAAACACTCTAGGGATGAGAGAAACCCTAACCGTCGGCCCTGCTCCGTCTACAGGGACAAGCGCGTCTTCTTCAAGGTCCAGATACTGGACCACGACAAGGGCCGGTGGGAGGAGGCGGCAGACATCGGCGACGCCGCGATCTTCGTCGGCGTCAACGGATCGCTGTGCCTGTCGACGAGGGAGCACCAGGGCATCACGCCCGGCTGCGTCTACTTCACTGACGACGAAGTCGGCGCTGCCTGCCTACGCAACGCCACCGGCGAGGAGAGTTCCGGTCCCGGCGACGGCACCGAGCTCATAGACGAGCTCAGGGGCGTTGGCGTCTATAGCCTAAAGGCCGGCAGGGTAGAGAAGATAGGTGCGCTCGACAAGCATCGGCTATGGCCGCCGCCGGCGTGGTTCACGCCTGCCTTGTGAGCACAGCACGCACGAATTAATCCTTCTATAGATTATTTCCTTCCCTTTAATCTTTTCTCTTTGCTTAATTATTAGACGGAATCAATGACATGCAGATTATTTCCTTCCCTTTCTCTCGTTGCTTAATTAGACGGAAATCAATGACATGCAGCAAGCTCGATCTTGCTTAATTAGACGGAAATCAATGACATGCAGCAAGCTCGATCATAAGCGCCGGAGTACACTTGATTATATATTGTACTATCGTTTTTGATCTACCATGACGTTTCATTGAGTAATAATAAAATTATCAATATTACTACTTTTATTTGGTATTTATAGCGAGGATTTTTTTATGCCATTTGTAACGTAGGGATTGTTGTTGGCGTTTGGATATTTGAAATTTGCTTGATTTGACTAGTTAAAATTTACTTCTTTTGTTCTAAATTATAAGATGTTTAAGGCCTTCTAGATACATTGTTGTTACTACGTGAGATATCACAATTTCTAAGAGCAACATCAAGAGACTTTTTATATCCTTCCTAATTTATAGGAATAGAGATTTTGGTGAAAACACTACCCTCCAATAACCTCTTTAATTGGATCAAATTGATATCTCATCAATAGCCAAAAGATGAAAAACGAGGACTCTCTAAAGTGCCTATAAGATATAGGTGGGCTTTAATTCCGAATGGGAAACCTTTATTAGTCTCGGTTTTGGTAACTGGGACTAAAGGCTATTCTCAAAACTAAAAAATAATTTAATTTAAGTCCTAAAATATCACTCTTTCTGTGCATGAGATTCAAACCTAAGACACCTTTTGGCTCACGTGTAGCTTCGTTACCAACTCAACTACACACCACATTTGACAAACTCTTGGACGGTCTCCTTTTAAATTAACCTGTGGGGGACCTTTAGTCCTGAGAAGGGAGACGTTTAATCCGAGTTTGTGACACCAGCCGGAACTAAAAAGATACCCTTTAGTCCCAATTAGTCCAATTGGGACTAAAGGAACCTTTAATCTGGGTTCGTAAAATGTGTTTTTAGTCCTAGTTAGTGCCACCAATCAGGACTAAAGTTCCCCTTCTACAAAAGCTGTATCTCTAGCCATTGTCTAAGGGACTTTAGTCCCGGTTGCTAATTCCAACTGGGACTAATACTTTTTGTAGTCATGGGCCCAAAATTAGCCAAGACTAAAGACTCGAACCGAAAGTCTATTCTCTACTAGTGAGAAAAGCCGTTAGAGATAATAAATATATAGAAAACGATTTTTTACTTCATACTCTTTGAAATGATGATTTAGCAAGACTCTAGGAGATGCTCATAGCAAAATGCATAAATCCAGAAAATCAAAACATCTTATAATTTAGATTTAGGGAGTAATAGTATAAATTAGGCTCAAAGATAGGGAATTTTTTTGATTACGTATGAGCAAGATCAAATTTAATTGTTTTTCGACAATGGTTGGAAGAAATTTTAGTATCTTTTTACAATTAAACATTATTATTACAACTCGAACTTAACAATCCAAAAGGACCAAGCACATGATTTAAAATATAGGGCTTAGTGAGACCGTAGGATTTTGGGTTATTAGAAAAGTAAGAAAAGAGGAGGTGAACCAATGCAATTTAAGACCATATTCTCTTATAGAATGCATCCTAACACAAAATTCCACCTCATTTGTTGACACCAAACCTCGCCAACATACTAGCAAGGGCTAGATTATCATCTGGTCGGGCCACACACAACTAAGATACGTAGCGAAGGTAAGTCTACATGGCGACACTGGTTGATGAGTCCTATTTGACACTCTTTCTTTGCTCGGGAAACTCGTGAACACCTCTCGAAACTCGAAAGACCCATCGGGGAGGAGCACTACTTAACATGTGCTATCAAGCGTTCTCGAGTGTTATACCTGTCGGACCCTCGGACCTGAGATATTGTTTCTCAATATGTGTAGTGAAGCATTTTGAGGCTATCAAACGTTACTCCGTAACTAGATAGTTATAAAAGCAGCTTTTAGATGTACCATAAAACATAGGATAGGATATGAGCAGATCAAGATAGAATTTTCCCTTCCATAAAAAAAGAGATATTGGGTACCTCAATGTGGCCGGATAAAGAAAGTGCATGGCCATGCTAATATGGTTAAAGAAGTTAATCATGACGTGACTAAAGAGTTGGTCACAAATTGTAATCCACTACAAGATTGAGTGAAGTGTTGAGCTATCACAAGGGTGGCTCAAATATCACCTTGAATTCGATAGATATCATCTGACGAAAGGATCAAGACATCTGTATATCAAGGTTCGGCCGATACGATCTTTACGTGTAACAGGATTCAATATGTACAACTAGGTGCTGCTATTGATTAATAACTTGAATGGTTTAACGGGTCACACAATTAAAGGGTTGGAACAGTTACCTAGATGATTGACTCTAGTATAAGTGGGAGATTATTGGTGATGTGTCCAAAAGGCAATCATACTTGTTATGGATTGGATCCATAAGTAGGCTAAAGCATGTAATCCATCAATATATTATGAATGAGCTTTTAATAAGGGATGGCTTTAAAACCTATGAGCAAATTATAGAACATACAACACTTATTAGTACCATATCACTAGTTGATGTTGGGATAGGGAGTTCTCCTTCCTATATAAATGTACCAACACCTCATAGGAAAGATAACTCTTGGTTCTTCCAAGTTTAAGTCTAAGGCCTATTTTTCTCCCTCTCAGGCGTGTACCTGGTGCTAGCACACCTGCGCCTGGTGTTCCATCTCCACATGAGTGGATATAGTGGAGACATTGATGTTGATGTGGTCATTGGTGGATCCAGAGGGGTTGCAGCCTCCCCAGCCCTCTCCCATGGGCCAGAAATACAAAGGGGATTCTAGCCCAATTGAGTCCAATTTGGCTTCAAATCAGCCCAAAAACTCCCCTGGGGCATAAATACAAGAGAGATTTTAGCCCAACTCGTCTTTAAATCTGCCAAAAATCTCTTGTGGGCTAGAAATACAAGGAAGATTTCAGCTCAAATTGTTATCTCTATGTATTTAGCCCCCCTGGGCCGATTCTGGATCCATCACTGGATGCGGTGCTGATCAGCGATGGGCGGACGAGCTTCTGCTGCTGGTATGCAAGGACATACGATTGCTACTACATCAACATGCACGATGTTGGTCTGCTCCAACTCTTCTTCTGCTGCACTGCACGTCTAGTGGTGACAATCATGATCCTTTATTTGCATGTCGTTATCTTGGTTGAATGCGTTAGATCTGCTAGAGTAGCATACCCAACAGATTCAACCTAGTTGGGCCAAACCAAGGCAACGTGATTGGAAGGGCATGGTGTTAATTTGCATCTGTGATATATTCAACCATCATTCATTGCTGGCCATCGGACTCGCCGACGGAAAGACATTGCATTCCTTAGTAGCACAAGAAGTAAAATTATTTCATTTACAATATGCATGGTACTTCAATTTATTGAGTGGTGGCGAAGGTACGACAATTTAATTTATTCAGTTTTTAACATCTCATTAAAGATATGATCACACTTGAATACATCAAATGTAAATTTTGTCTCTTGCCGATTCTTGTAAATTGGCTTGAGGGAAGAGCAAGAAACTAATTTAGTTTGTATTGCCCATACAAATTAAGCAATAAAACAATCTTTAGTTTCATCATCTGAGCTATCATACTCAATAGCATGTATGCTAGGACAATGTGACTTATGAGGTTCTCCAAAATTACTCGATCCGACCAAAGCTTTTTGCAATAATTTCTTAATGTTGAGAAACTCGAAGTGCTCAAACTTTTCTTTAATATGAAAGGGAAAGCCAATAAAAACTAAAACCACAAGATTTTTTAGAAATCGTGAACATAAAAATCCGTTTTATACTCTTCATGCCCTTTCTTAACAATGTTAAATTAGACTGCTAGCGAGCAATCCTAAAATCTACAAAAATGCAAAGAAAATGTGCCATATAAGACCTACAAATTGGTCCTTCCAATATATTTTTAGAAAATAAAACCTTAATTTTAGCTTAAACATTAGATGGTTTCAAATTCCGATGGATCGCTGTGATCCTACGAACCAATTGTCTTCCAAGGACACAACCCATTTGTGTTACAATCAAGTTGTGATAGTTACCTTGAGGCAAGACAGCCGGTTTGTGGCTTGAACATGTTGTGTGATAGGTAGCATCACTATCGTGATAGTATGTCTGACTCCCTCCGTATGCTACACTAGTACACGGATGATTTCTCTTGACGGCATGAAAATATTTGTACTGGCGGTTTTGGACAAAGGACGCCACTGAAAATCAACAGGCGGGTCCCACAACTAGAACCGCCTGTGCAAATAGATTAGCACTGGTGGCTCAGTTAAGAGAACCGCCAGTGTAAATAGCCTCATTTACACTGGCGGTTTACTTAAGCAACCGCCTGTGTTAATCGAGCTCGATTAACACAGGCGGTTACTTAAGTAAACCGCCAGTGTAAATAGCCTCATTTACACTGGCGGTTTACTTAAGTAACCGCCTGTGTTAATCGCCATTTACACTGGCGGTTCACATAAGGAACCGCCTGTGTTGATTCTTTTGCACAGGCGGTTCCTTAAGTGAACCGCCTCTGCTGATCCTGCTATATATACCCCTCCTTCTTCCCCACCAGAACTGTACCTCGCCGCCACCTTCCATTGGAGGCGATTTTGGAGGTCCAGATTTGAGAAGAAACAAGGGGGAGAGATTTTGATCTTGATTTCTTCGAAGGAGGTTGCTAAGAAAGGTTAGTTTATATATCTCTTACCTCTTTTTAACCATTCATGCTCAATTCTAGCCAAATTTTGGATTTAGGGTTTCACTTTAGAGAGAGAGAAGAGTAACTAGGTTTTTGCCATTTTTTTATCAATTTTAGCCACTTTTTAAAACTAGGTTTTTACTTTTGTATCTAGAATTTAACCTTTAGAGTTACATTTCCACCATTCTTGCTCAATCCTAGCCACTTTTGAGATCTAGGGTTTCACCTCAAGTGAGAGAGAAGAGTAGCTAGGTTTTTTTTTCAATAATTCTAGTCACTATTTATCTAGGGTTTCACTTTTTTATCTAGAGTTTAACATTTAGAGTTTTATTAGTTACTCTTATTTAAATATTTAGTTATGTTTAGTTTAATTAGCTAGTAGTGATGTTTTAATGGTGATTCTTTAATTAGGGTTTCATTAATTATTAGTTACTCTTATTTAATTATTAGTTTATGTGTCATATTGATGCTTGAAATTAGTGCTTGTTTAATTATATAGTTATGTTTTGTTAAATTAAGTAGTGGTGAGGCTTTGATTAGGGTTTCATTATTTAGTCTTGCTTTAGTTTTTAGGTTTTCATCTAATAAATTGATGCTTTAAATTATTATATTTAGTTCATTTAGTTATGTTTACTCTTATTTAATTAGATAACGTTTAGGACATGAGTACAATTACCAAGGGACGATTAATTAGGGGTTAGTTTTCCTGTCTTGCCTTATTAAATAGAGCCGATGATGCTCCTGTACAGCAATCCAACATAGCTCAGCTGGCTAACACTCCGCACCCCAAGGCCAGAGCTCCACGGTTCGAGACCTGGCGGTTGTTGCAACAATTTTTGCATGGGCGCGGGGCGACGCCCATGCTTTGCGTTTTGTTGTGGCAGGTGGCGGGCCGGACTGCGATTAATGACAAGGCGGCCATGCGAACGGGCGGCGCACGTGCCTGGCTTAGGGGTAATAACGTCCAAAACTTCTCTCGATACCGTGAACATCGTCTATTCCCGCAAACAGCCTAGGCGCCAACACGTCCTCTAATTAGGATACGGAGGGAGTAATTGGTTATTGAGGCATGCGATTGTAAATCTCCTTTTTATGATAGTGCATTATCGTACTAAAATTAGAAACAAATAGCTTTATTATCCACCACAATATAAATTGAGAACGTTGAATTAATCTCACTATTACTACTAGTAGTAGAAAAAAAAAGTAGTACTTTACTAGCGACGTCAGTCAGCTAGCTAGCTACTTCTGCAAGTCCCCGTGTGCTTCTAGTGCTGCATATGTCTATCTGTTCGAAACAAAAACGGAGAGGGATCAAAGGCAGGGGGACAACCGGTGAAGGTGAAGCCACCACTACCACTGCCCACAGGTCATGCATGAGAGAGCTTTCATGAGCTGTGCAATCACTAGGCCGCCGTTGCACGGCACTCCATCAGCTGGTTCCCGGTGACACTCGTGCACCCTGTGAAAAAGGTTTTGAGATATGCCTGGTTGCCAGCGAGAGCCATCCATGTCCAATCAACAAAAGGTTCCAAGTAAGCGGACTGAGGAAAGGAACAAAGACGAATGGTACGTAGGGCTAGGAAAAATTTAAATTTTTTTAAATAAAGATGTTCATTTATTTATTTGGCGAGTGTACACCACCAACACATTTTCTGCATATATATACACACAATGCGATTAACATTTTGTAGAGCAGTGCTTTTGTTTTGTCAGATTAGGATGTGCTTGTTTTTGTGTGGTATACGTGTAGTACGTACTCTACTATTTGTTCCATGTTTCTTTTTCTGGCGAAGCTATTTGTTGCTTGTATAACTAATAGAGACTATATGCAGGTCATGTTGTCCAAGATGTGCGATGCCCGATGTAGGAAAAACTGTGTTTTGTAATTAGCTCTGTACTTGGTTCATTAAGTGCAGATATACCATAAGATGCATGCATACCACTTCTTGTAAGTGCAGATGTACCATAAGAAGTAATTAGTACTCTTTGTTAGTCGTAGAAAAGAATACTAATTTGAACACCTCCTATGCAAACACCTACAGAACAATGTGTCATAGAATTAGGGCCGTCTCTAAGAATGTGAGGCTCAAGGACGAAGTGCAAAATGAGTCAGTGTCAACGCTCATTAATTGTTTTCTTACAATACTTAAGAATACATCAAATGGTAATGTAAAAGACTAAGTGCTTGTTTGTTATAAATTCACTAGATCTAGATTCACAAAAAACAGATACAGATCCAAATTTTGTTGCCAAACACTCTCCACCAACTCCACCGTGAATCTGATCCAACAAAAAGGTGGATCTGCTTCCAGATTCACCAAATTGGTGGGGCATCTGAAGCCACCAAATCCAAGTTTGCTAAAGCTAGGACAAATTACTCACCATTGCCACTGATTAAATAAAATAATGGTTCGTTCTTGTTCTGTTTCCTTTCTTTGTCACTGATTGCGAGCACCAGTAGAAGGACGACGGGGAAAGAGATCTCCTGCAAGCCCTTCTATGTCAATGGTCATGAGATCATGCAAGAGGACGACTACGCCGTTCTTAGGGCCACCAAGTGCAGTATTTGGAGAGTTGGCCGTGCTACTGTAAGCCGCCACCGCCACAGGCTTGCACCAAGAGCTGACCATGCTGCTAGAGGCCACCACGTCAGCCACGCTGCTGGAGGCTACCACTCCCGTGCCTGCCACACATTGCTATGCTGGCCCTGGCCTGCCTATGTCACTCTTTTCTACAGAGAACGGTCAGGAGGAAGAGGAGAAAAAAAAGGAAGGAAGAGCTAAGGTGTAGGTCAGAGGTGAAAGGGAGCTAGGGACGGATGTCGAGCTGTACCAAACACTTTTTTGGGATCCTAGATCCACGATGGGCTGCTCCACAGTGGATCTCGATGAATCTTAGATTCGGATTCACCATTTAGAATGGTAGAGCTCTATCAAACATATCCTAAAGGACTGTTGAAGCAATAAATTGACCTCATGTTTGACTGAAAAAGCATGGATGCAAATAACATGCTCAAAGAACAGACAAATGAACATATTCGAGTGTGAATGATTAATTGGGCTTTAACTATCTGTATTTTATTGGACCTAAGTATGGGCTTTTGTGTGCTACGTTTTTAGAGATGGACTAGCAAAAGTTGCCTTGTGTTATGGCCATATAGTGGTTAACTAATACTATACTCATTAGTATATAGATAATCATCATTTGAGACCCTTGATTTTTTTTGCAGCCCTAGACGATTGTCCAGCTCTGCCTCTATTGATGGACGGGCTGCGTAGACTTGATCAACGATGTCTACCAAATCAGATAAATATGGGGCATAGGGAGTATCAGACAAAATACTTGTATATTTTATGAGACACTAAACCTGAGCAAAAGAGAACATCATCACATTTATATGCAACGGTTTTCAGCTTTGAGAGCAAGCTACACATCACCTGACTATTACCAGTAGTACCTAATAAAATGTAATGTCTCTTTGTGACAACAGCATATCAAAGTACACACATCTACACAATGACTTTCAGGTACAACCGAAACATGTAGGTATGACACTTCATGCCATAGCCAGTAGCCTAGTACCGGACCATCTTTAACTCCCACAAACCATTCTTGTGCTGTGTCTGTGTGTGTGCCAAAAGGTGTGTGTACACAGCATTTGCAGGTGAGGTGGCCATGGATGCTTGAGCGGGGCAGTTAGTCGCGGGCCCCACTGGACAGTAGGTTCCAACGACCTCTAACTACCGGCCGCGGACGGGGGAGTGTCAAGTGTGTTGTGTGTGTGTGGCCTCCTCTCCTGTCCTGTGCTGTGGCCCGTGTGGGCTGTGGCTGGCCCCGGCCGCTAGCTGCCGCTGCCGCTGCTGCTTTAATGCCACTGGAAGTGAAGTCCACTTTGCTGGGAGTGAGAAGCACTCCACTCCACTGCCACTCCCACTCCCCACTCCCACACACATGACGCACACCTTCCTCTGCTTTTTTTTTTCCTTGATTAACTAATTATATAATAATAGTTGGCGGCTCTAATAAATCTAGCTACTACAGTATAATCAACTTTGCCCAAGCACCCACCACCGTTCTTTTCTAGTACAGTACCACACACCTCGTCACACTCTCTTGAATTTTTCGTGATTCTCTCATCGCAACAGTACTAAAAAATTCACAAACTTCAATTTCACATATTCAACTTGAATATTTATTGTAATCGCAAACAGTTTCCTTCAGCATATATAAAAATGAAGCAAACAGAAGTTTACCTTTGATATGCCATCACGCTTAGATAAGGTACGCAACCAGTGCTTACATTACCGGTAAAAGGGTCTATAGTCTAGTGGTTACAAGAGATATAGTAGCGGTATCCTTGATTTAACTCCTGCTACGAGTGAATATTTTAAAATTTAACAACTTTATGCTTTTATTTAGTGGTAGACACCGTTCCAGTCAATTATATAATTAAAAAAATACTTACATTATATTGCTGAAAGTTGCAGGCCCGAAACTCTTTGATGAGGATGTGCAAGAAAGCAACATTATCAATGGCATTTATTCGTGTAAATAGTACTACACTCCTGCGACCCAAGAATAAGAGCTTGAGAGATGACGCACTCAGAGTTATTCTATTCTACAGGATGTTAGGTCAACCGGGTGTCTGATATATAACATTTTTAGATAGAATAGGAAAAAAAATTCTCATTTTTGCCCTGAGATCAAGCGCTAGCTTTTGTACAATGCACTACATTTTACATTATTAACTAGCGAAACAGTTCATTGCCTGATGGTTGAATCTAGCTTTTGTACAGCGCGCTACATACTAGCTAATAGCTTTTGTACTGAAAAATTGTATGGCATTGAAATTTTTTTTAAAAAATTAGCAAAACAGTTCATTGCCTGATGGTTGAATCTAGTTAGATAACCGTTCTACATAGGAAACACTATATATTTTTGGCATCATTTGGATTGGAGGAAATTTTCCTGTTTTCCACAATTTTTCCTGTAAAAATAAACTACGTCCTGTCAAATTCATTTAAGATTTCTAAAATTTCTGTTTCTAAAGGAAGGCCTTAAGCGGTTGTCATTTACATCATGAACAACATATTTCTAAAAAAAAAATGAATGATAAAATAAATCTTTCATAGTTTTGATTACTAAATTATACTCAGAAAATAGCTTTATTTTAATAAAATTGCTTTTTTTTTTGCTAGAAATTCTGGCAGCGTAAAGCATATTGGACAACATATATGTCGATTTATGGAAACAATGTAGTAGCAAGATTTTAAAAATAGGAAAATCTGTTGCCATTTTTGCAGCAAATACTTGACAGTCTTCAAGAATGAGCGTGCATACTATGCTTCCATCCTTTGTCTTGTGGAGAAGGAACAACAGGGAATGGGATCTGAGAAATTGATTAAACTAGAGAAGACCGAGGACTTGTTGTTAATCATGAAGTGATGATGAACTGTGTACAGAGTATGTTGCCAGTACGGTAGGTGGTGGTGGTGGTGGTGTATGCAGCAGCCTGCAGTTCCTATACTAGAACTACGAATGAATTAAGGGGAAAAAAAAACTAGCGCCGTTAGGCTCCATGTACCATTCACTATCACTTAACACACATTTAATCAGATCGATCTCTACAGATGCGCGCTTAAATAACTAATAAATAGGCGCTGCATGTTCTAAGGCTTCATTTTGCTCAAGTGTTTGTTAAGCACATGAACATCCTAAAATCCAGTCTCAAAAATGAATTCGAAAGTCAGAAGAGATATTTTACTTGTGTATTCTCAAATCATCTACATGTTAATTTTTTGGTGAATTTAGAAACAACATGTTTGTATGGGTTTTCAAGAAATTTATTTTTTCTTTTTTCAAAACAAATACAGTTGTAACAAATGCAAGCATAAAAAAAATTATGTGATAATAGCCTTATCTAACATGTGATCTAAAATAAAAAAAAAAATTTCTATCAAATCATCAAAACTTTAACTTTATTATTTTTATATCTCTCACGATATTTTGAAGGTTGTTTATTCTCATCTACAAATTTAGATGACTTTTTTGGTTTGCAAAGTGGTTTGCATGGGTTTTTATGGAAAGTTAGTTTTAAAGTCCCTAATACAATAACAAGTTTCTTTTTTTCTTTTTCAAAACAAATACAGTCGTTACAAATCCAAGTATAAAGTTATGTGTGGCCTTATATAACAGGTGATCTATAACTAGCTAGCTTAAAACTTTTGCTCATCTCACGTTAGAGATTTAGATCTAAAAAAGTGAGAAAGTGAAAAAAGCTCTAAAACTTGGAGAAGATCCTTAGGTTCTTAATTCGCTGGCTAATGCATGGTAGCGAGATGAAAATTGGTTGCCTTGTCTGTGGAAACGGAGTTCGTATGGTGTTTAATTTGTCAACCCTGCATGATGATATCTAACTACTATCTAAGCATTGAAGCATGACATGGAGAGATTTAATTTGATTTGCTGGTGACCGAAAATGAAGGCCTACTGATGAGAATCATGGAGCAAGATCACACACCGACGTGCAGTGCAGTGCAGTGCAGAATGCAGTGCGTGCTCGCACGTTTTATATTTGGGCCTTGTTTAGATGGAGGTTGGAAAGAGAGTCCTGTGCGGTTTGTTGTAAATATTGTCCAATTGCCCAACTAGGCGAATTTTATTTTTTTATTTATATTTAATGCTATTTACATGTGGGAAACAATTTGGAGGAGAGAGATTGAAAGTTTTGTTTGTGGTAAATATTGTCCAATCGCCAGGCAAAAGATTCCTGTCGGTAATTAGTTATTTTTTTATTTATATTTAATACTATTTATATGGTTGGGAAGGTGAAAAAACTGACGTTGATAGTGGGCACCTGTCGGTACATGTGGTTGGGAAGGTGAAGTGACGTTGATAGTGGCAGAGCTTGAACTAAAATTGAGAGGGGCGAACCGCGAATCAGCCTAGTGGTTAGAGCACTTACCAATCTAGGGGGTTCGACTCCCCGTGTGAGAGCTAAATTATGCTGGGAAAAAAATGACTAATAGCTTTTTGATGAGCATTTAAGTGGTGAAATCAAAGGTCTATTTGGTAGAGGCTTCACTAGCTCCATATTCAACAAAAACATATCAAGATCAAATTTTACTAGCCAATCACTTGCACTGGCTCCACCATGGATCTTATCCACCAAAATGATGGATCCGCACCAAATTCACCAAATTGGTGGAGCAGCTCTAGAGGTGCTCCACCAAATTCAAAATTGGTGGAGTTTGACAAAATTACCCACCAGGCTACTAATTATAGCGAAAAAAGGTTCATTTATTTCTATTTCCGTCTCTTCTTTGCTCGAGCATTCCCCCTTTTCCACGGTGAGCACTCCTTCCTCCCTAGTAGCCAGTAACCTAGTACCCTACCTCCTCCTTCTCCGGTGCCCGGCAACTTCACTCCCCCACCCCTTGACCAGCAGAGCAGCCCCCTGGCTGGCACCCACGGCTAGTGGCGGCGCTCGGTTGGCATGTGTGCTTGCTTGTGGCCGAGGCTGAGGCCTACAGTGGTGGCTGTGGCCTAGATACCCACGCGCCTACTCACGGCCAGGGCCAGAAGTGGCATCGGTGGTCGGCCGGCCAATGTCAGCAGGGTAGAGGTGCCTATACATGCACGGCACCAAGAGAAAGAAGAGCTTATCCCCCTTTTTTTTGCATTATGCCTCCAGACACATGGGGCCCAGGTGGAAGTGAGGTAGTATCAAACGTTTCAACGAATTCTATATCCCTATTGTAGATTCAGATAAATCTAGGATTCATATTCACTTTTTCATTGAGAAAGCTCCACCAAATGGATTCTAAGTGTGCTTTTAATAAATATTCTAAGTTAAACGGGGCCATGGTCTATCTTGGCTACACAAAACTCAGCCCTAGGACATTGACTAAACCCGCGTCGCTGGCTACTGTATTTCAGTTCTGTAGCAATCTGGCCAGAATTTGAGACGACAGTATTTTTATTTTCGTTAATTAATTACTCTAGAACTAAGATCATATATCACTGTAATGGTACTCCAGTCCTTTACTTGATTATTAAGAGATTATTAATTGGCCATCGCTACGTATCGTAAATTCTGGACAACTCCGTCCGACGCTGACCCTGCACTGCCCAGTTCCAGATGTCACATGAGTAGCATACATACATACATGCTATACTTGTATTATTTTTTACACGCAGAAAACAAATACATGAATAACTAATGTTGTGAAAGCACAGAAACAGATGAAAATTGTAGAATTAGATATTATAATATAATCGACGAATTCAATAATTGGACAAGATGAAAGAGTAGAGGGCCAATGTATGCAAATAGGAAAACGTGGGAGAGAGGAGATGGTTGGAATTAAAGGCATGATGAGTTGAGGGAGGCCTCTCACTCACTCACTAACACACTCACTCTTCAAGACTGATGACAGTCTCAGCGTCATGGTCAGGGGCCGCCACCACCGGCAGGCGGCAGCAACAACACCCAGCAGCAGCACCAGCTCTGGCAGAAGCCTGTCTGGCCCGGTTAGTTAGCATGTTGCCCCCGTTGTCCCCTGCCCCACCGCACGAGCTGCCACACCACACCACACCATCCCAGCTGCCGGATCCTCTGCACCCGCACCACCACCTCCCCCCTCCTACTCTACTATTGCTAATCACTCTCCATCGAACTAATTAATCACCTGTGCGCCAAACACTAACAACTGGAGTACCTAGCCAGTTGACAATATTTCTTCACTCCACCCATTCTACTAACTAAGCACCGTATGATCCACCAGTACCGATCATGGTATGCAACAACAGTTGGTCCTGTTTGGAACACATCAATATAATAAATGGGGGCGTTGTTTTTATACACGGGAACTGTTGTGTTGTGTGTTGAGGACAAGACTTTGGATCGAGAGCGAACACACCGATGAGATGAGTGCTAACTGCTAACAACTCAGCTAACTAGGTCAATCATGTGCTAATGGCTAGTATCACCCAATGTGGACATTCAAGTGCCTTGGGTTGGGTGGTGTGCTTCCAACCTCAACTTGCCGAGGAACCAACCAGGCCAGTGGAAGCTAGCAACAATGCAATGCAAGCAAGAGGGAAGGAGAAAGAAGCCTTTTCGTGGTGGTAGAGCAATGACCAAACCAAACCCAAGCCAACTCCCCCAAAAAAGATTAGATGTTGATTACGACGGCGATGATGCAGACAGAGAGGAAGAGGAGTGTGTGAGTGAGGAGTTGATGAGAGAGAAGCAACACAAGGGGGGCCACAGAACAGCACACACACACAAACACACCTAGAGAGAGAAAGAGGAGGGAGATCACTCCCTTTACGTGAGCACAATGCCTAGCTAGTACCAACCTTTTTCCAGCTCTGTTTTTCTCTCTCCTTTTCTCTCTCTTGCTTGCCACTTTGTACACTCCATTGCACTCATCATCAGCTCACACTCATCTCATCACACACACATACTGGAATGGCAATTGGCAATGCTGATCACATCTTGACCCAATCAACACTTGAGAAAAAAACAGATTACAGTTGATCTGATCATTCAACAAAACAAGGAGTATATTACCCCGCAAAAACAAACAGGAGTATATTAATACACGGTTTCGACAGTCCGAAGCAAATCACAAACTAGTAATAATAAGCAGAGAAGAAATTGGGATGATATATACTGATCAAGGGTAAGAAAAAGAAACAAGATTCTAAATTAATGAATGAATTAATATAATTTTTATCACACAGGGTCAAACAAATCTCAAACATATCTCTGTTTCTGTACCGATAATTCACATTTCCCAATCCTTTAATGAGCATGAACAAATAATGTAATAAAAATAACCCAGAAAGAAAAGAAGAGAAGAAGAAGAATATTTGACAGCAAGGAGATCCAATAGAAGTGGCGTGTAGTGTATGTATGCAGTAGTAGTAATTATGTATGATGTTGATGAGAAGCAGAGGAGGGAGCTAATTGGTGTGTTTGTGTTTACTAGTAATGGCAGTCAACCAGAGCGGACGGCGTGGCCGGCGGGAAGAGCAGCGGCGCCGGAGGAGGAGGAGGCCGCTCTGCGACGGCGACGGCGGCAAAAGCGAAGCGTGGGGACGTCACCGCCGCCGCCGGAGCCTCGGCCTCGTCGCAGGGCGCGGGCATGTTGAGGTCGAGCTCCAGGAGGCTCTTCTCCTTCCTGGGCGCGTGCGCGTGCGCGTCGTCCCGGTCCCGGTCGCGCACGGCCGCCGGCACCAGCGGGCGGTGCCGCCGCATGTGGCCGCCCAGCGCCTGCCCGGACCCGAACTCGGCGCCGCAGATGGAGCACTCGTGGACCCGCGGGTGGTGATGGTGCCTGGAGCTGCTGCTGCTGCTCGTGGCGACGGCGGTGGCGACCGGAACGGCGGCGGCTGGTGGCGTCGCGGCGCATGTGTCCTGTCTTTCTTGCTTTGGCACCGTGGCAACCGGGATCGCGAGCACTGTTGCATCGGCGGTCGCTTCCGCCGGGGCAGGGGCTGGAGTCATCGGCGGTGGCGACGCATCAGCTGGCTCCGCGGCTGCAGGGGAAGGGGCCAGCAGGTTGTCCTTTTCTTGGGGTGGCTGGGACGGCGGCGGCGGCGGCACCGGCACCGGCGGCAGCAGGCGTGGCTTCTTGTGGCTGGTGCGGTGGCCGCCGAGCGCCTGGAAGGAGGAGAAGCACTTGTTGCACGTCTTACACTCGTACACGTACTCTCCAGACGCAGCGCCGTCGCCGCCGGCAGCAGCAGCAGCCGGGCGGCGGCTCCTGAACCTGGTGGCCTCCTTGGCCGCCACCGCCACCGCCGCTATCGTCCCGCCGCCACCGTCCTTGGCCTTGGCCGCCGCCGGCTCGCCGTGCGCGAGGAGCATGAGGCAGAGCGCCATGTCCTCGTCCTCCTCGGTGAGGCAGCACCCGGCGGATGCGGACGCGGACGCTGACGCGGCCTCGTCCGCGGCGGACGGCGACGTGGTGGTCCCTGACCCCGACACGACCGAATCCGCCTCCCCGGTTGCTGGCGCCGTGGCAGCCGACGCCGCGGACGACGACCACTCCGGGCGCGGCGGGCGCGGTGACCACGACCGGCGGCGCGTGCACGCGCTGCCTCTTGCTGCGCTTGCCCTTGACGAGCACCGGCGGCACCACCATGGCGGGCGGCGTGCCGGCCTCCTCTTCTTGGACGCCGCCGCCGCCGCCGCCGCCCATGGCGCCCTGGCCAACGATCTCGATCGGAGACGGAGAGGAAGGCAACGTGGAGAGGGGAGGGTAAGGAAGGTAAGGTTAGCTAGCTGGTGATGCTTGAGGAGAAGGGAAGGGATGGCGCTGCGACTGCGAGTGCCGCGCTGCGCTGTGCTTTGCTTTGCTGCCGGTGCCTCTGTCTGCCTGTGTGTGAAGGAAGGATATGACGATGTGATGCTAATGACAGACGGACACGGAGACACCACCACCACCACCAGTCCACAGAGGATGCTATACTACTATGCTACTATGTCAACAAGACAAGGCAGCCAAGGGAGGTGGAGAAAGTTAGGAGGTTGACATATGCCCATGGCTGGCTGGTAATCTGCCCATAAACTAAACTAATCATCATGGCCATCACATTGGGGGGATTGCATTGCCATTGGTTCAGGGAAGAGCCTGCTACACTGCTACCACTGTACTGCTGCTGTCTCCAACATAATTTTTTTTCATTCATTTGGAAGGCAGTATTTTTTTTTGCTTTTTGGTAGCACAGTTCAAGAGAGTTCTTAAATTGGTACTCCTAGTAGTACAAAATTACAGTGTTTTGTTTAACACTAGGACCTTAATTAGTAATGTTAAAAGTAATATTATTATAATGTGATGTTGTGGGTGATGAGATTTATGGTACCAGATCGAGGGGGTGTGGAGAGAGATCGACAGCGCGCTGTGGTGGTGCTAGCTAGTATCGAAAGTGAGTGTCCTTTTGTGTGCATGGACGTACACAAGGCTGATGACACTAGCTGCCACCTAATTAGTGAGTGAGTGTCTAACTAAAAGTGTCAGGACTTTGGACTCTGTCGAAAGTTGAGTGTGTTTAATCAGGTGTACCTGCACATTACTGTCGTCTCATGTGGTCCTTTAAGTGTATATGGGCATTTTTCTTTAATATTTCCATCCACCATTTATGCTTAATTCCCCCCTGTAAATTGCTCAGCACACACACAAGTAGTTGTTATGTTTTTACACCCAAAATTCCATTCCTAGCACAGATTGACCATGCTGCATTTCCCAGATAGGAGAATACATCGAGGCGTGTATTGACCGGCGTCGCCACCGGCCTTTGTTGACGATGGCTATATATATTTTTTCATTCACAGCAGTTTGCCAGTTGTTACCAATAGGTTTTCATCTCTTCTCTCTTGCCTTGTTGGCAATGTGGATGTGTCCTGCTCGGCCAATAGTTCAGGTCCAATGTGTCACTGACAGATGAAAATTCCGATGAATAGGTATGTGTTTGGATATTTCTGCAATCCAATCCTTTTCTGTCCCTTTTATTTTATTCAGTCCACAAGGAGATACCGTTTTGCAAAGAAGCAAACAATGCGGCTGAGGCAGACGTATCATATTAGTTCGACCATAGCGACCATATCTATGCTGCCTGATTTAATTAATTGTGGAAATTTAGACACGGCTCCATCTGCATCAGACCATCTATGAGAGTATATAATGCAGGTTTGTTTCCTTGCAACTATAAATTCATTACATATATTTACATTATCGCATAGGTAGATTTTTTTTAAAAAAAAATTGGGTGAAAAGTATGTAATACCTATGCAATTGACTCAGGCATAAGTTAGTAGGAAGTAGTTGAAGCCATAATTCCATCCTTGAATAACTACCATGAGATTAGGTTAGGCTAGCATATCAATATACTGTTGGGCGGCTAGAGTGAAATTAGCTTATCAGTGCACTGTTCGAGCATAAAGATTTAGGGAAAATGCTTGAGGAGACAAAAGGTAAGGGTGGAGGCTTAGCTTGAAGAGAAAAGAAAGTGATTTCAACCCTCAAAATAGGTTTCTACACTTCTCTTTTAATATATACTAGGAGACTTCATTCTGTCTTACACTTTCTTTTGTGCCAACGTACTCCTTTGTTAATTTCCGAAATGGAGTAAAGGCTAAAATAAAAAGGCATCAAGAGATCTGCTTTCTTCTTCTCTACACCTGCTCTTGCTTCGTTCTCAACCACTTTATATATATAATAACCATATTGTGGATTTTTTTCTTTTAAGAAATAGAATTCCCACACTTAGGGATTGAAGTACGTAATGTGTTCTTAAGTGTAATAATCAAATCTTGTATTTTTTTCATTGACGTTGTTAGTATGATGATGCATTTTTTGTTACACTCAATCAATATGCTCTGGATATATTTTTTCTACATTACATTATTTACCTTATATTTTCTCACTTTAATTTAACATTTAACATGGGTAAATTACATAGAATAGACATCACTAAAATAGTAATTACTTTTTATCCAGATCTTTGTACACAGCTCTAGTGTGTGCGCGCGCAAGACATCTCGCGCGGCACCTAATTAGCTATTTCCTCCTTTTACCACAGGTCAAGCATTCAGTACAACCGCTTCCTCAACTGTACACATTAGGTCACCCCATCCATCCGTCCCCTTTAATTACACATGCCATGATCCAAACATTACATGCATGTCAATGAGGGGAAATGAGTGATCTTTAATCATTTGATACCGTGTAAAACCGTTGGCACTTGAATAAATAAATTTAGTTTTGTTCAGGTCAGAGGTTGGTTGGCTTGCTTGCGTCCCACTCCTATTTTTTAAAGGAAGAGGCAGCAGCAGCAGCTCTGGCTGTTGCCTGTCTTCGAAGCTGCAACAATACTTTAGTGTGTGGTGTGGTGTGTTGTGTGTACTAGTAGCCTGGTAGTGGAGATGGTGTAAGTGTAAGCAACAACTGCTTCACTCCCTTCTAGCTAATCTCTCTCTTTCTCTCTCTCCCCCAATGCCTAGAAATGGAATTTGGCATGATCTGGTTCTAAAAATTTCCACTCAAATCATGAGAGATTCTCAATGATTTATAAAAATAAGATTATGTTTTGGTAGAGCCATTGGGAAGGCAAGACATGGCTCCCACATTTCTTGCTGTCATGGCCAATTTAATTTGGTACCGTACATACATGCATTTTGTTCAAGTAGCAGCTGCTTGCTTCTACGTAACTTTTATGCTATATAGAAGATGAACGATTTTCAGGGCGAAAGAAAATTCCACGGCAGCTGGCGTCCAGATTGCGCAACTTGGACCGGACGTGCCCTTTTAACTTTGCATTTTACTATGCATTTTAAGTAATATTCAGTTTCATCATCGGCTCTATTCCTCATCTAACTAAGAAGACAAATTGTTTTCAGGTTCAGACTTGTTCATCATTCTTTACTTGCCCTGCACTCCCATTTCCGTCATCACAGCAATGTTTACATCACAGTCAGGCCACTTGCATTGCATGCTCAAAGGGCAACTACTACCTAATAGCTGTATCCTGTACTAGTACTGTAGGTGGCTAAAACTCTTGGGAAGTTTACATCAGATATATATTATCAAAACTTAATGTGACAAGCATTCTATAAATTCTATCCAAAGTTCTAAACAAGCAGACCTAGTGCGCAAGCATAAATCTCAGCAGAATTGGGCGCTGTTACAAGAGGTCTGAAAAACAATTTTGACTCAGGGTTGTGCCTCCTCACTAATAAATAAATAAAAGGAATGACAGACTGTCTTCAGCTTGGTTGTGCTAAGTGGTCAGATACTTGGGAGCACAAAATGGAAAAGTCCCATTCATTCTGAGACTTTGCGTGCAGCCAGCTTCCATGTCCACCTCAACATTTGAAACCAATTAATCTTAACTGCACGAAACAGGAAAGGGCATTCAGAGTCTTACATAAATAATTAAGAAAGCCAAAGAAAAGGAAATTACGTCGGGAGAATCATGAGAGATTCATTTCTGGACAAGCTGAGAGTTCTGAAGACTTTCCCCATCTTTTAGAAAAAAGTGCACATAGTTTCATTCAATCTGGTCCTGATATATTCTTGCATATGTTGTTTGGTTTGAGATAACAGTATGTAGCTGCAGGTAAAATAGCTGTGGTAGTGGCAGGTAAAATAGCTGTGCAGCAACTGGCCAGAAAAACAGCAGTCATCTCTCTAAAAAATTTGTACAGCAGAGGAAGTAACAGTTCGCAATATACACAGTATGATAATGTACTACTTGGTAAATTAATTACTGCACTGATTCTATACATTGACCCCCATCAACTTACCATTGGATCTGAGAAGCATATCAGCTAGGGCCACAATACTATCAAATTCACCAACATATGATTCTACGTTCTATCCACTGAAGAGATGATAATAGAGCAGTTCAGCCCACTGACACAGGTTGACTTGGGCAATATGTTGTGCACTAATTAAGCACTTGATGATCATTTGCTGTCATGTTGGCACCATTGCAGCAACAACCCCAACCCTCACGTTCGACGACTCTGCTTGGATTTGGATTTGGAGACTACTAATCACAACAGCTCATGTGTAATAACGTGTCACCAAGACAGTGGAATGGAATATACTAGTACTAGTATAAGATTGCAAGACTTGTCTTGCATGTGGAGCAATGTTACTAATCATCTGGGCCGGGGTATGGTTTTAGGCTACTTGATTGGCAGTCTACAACTCGGCTTTTTAAGCTCCTATACTAACTAAGTTCAACCTAAGTGTTCCCATGCTGAGAATTCTCCTCGTCCTGTGTCTTTGCTTGCCCTGCACTACACTCCCAGCTCCGTCATCACGACCATGTAACACCGCACGGTGTATATATGTCACAACAATTCAACTTGCTTGCTCAAAGGGTAACATACAACTAACTACTTTCTTTGTGGAGTACATGGAATCCGTCTTCAACAGAGAAATTCAGTACAAAGTTGTATTTTGACAAAAGCATAACAAGTGATAAAATGCTTGACTAGTAGACAGGGCATTGTCAATGGCGTCGACCGGAGGTCTATTGTGCTTTACAGCAATTGTGGTCACGAGCACCCAGTTGACTTTATTTCCACTATGCCTTTGCCTGCAACCAGGCTCTGCCTATATATGCTTTAACCCAAACCGATGTCTTGTGCAAAAAAATAACCAAAGTGCAACCCAGAATCTATTGAAACTGATTGTTAAAAGGAGAAATCTCCGGGTTGCAAATAGGGTATATTTAATTTTATTTCATTTGAGTTGGTCACATTCTTGATCCTCAAATCTTTGATTTGACTCCACACACCGTCAAATCATTTAAAAATTACCTTGATTGTGGGACTGATCGAGAAGCATTAGCTAGGATGGCACATAATTGACGGTAAAAGTCCACCATTTCATTGACCTGTGAACAGGATTAGCTAGAGACGATGGTGAACTTAAGCCACTGGTGCTATTTGACTTAGCCATGCTAGTTGTCGCTGCCATAGCAGCCGGCATTCCAACCAACGCAACACTCGCTCATGTTCTCCCCATCATTGGAGTCACTCGGCTTATAGAAATTAAAAAGAGCTTAATCACAACTTGTCGGCGGCAGAGGCGGTGGATTGCCGCGGCTGAGATTGGAGAAACTGTTTTTTCGCATGTGGAGCATAGTATTACTGCCAAATCACAGCGTCAATCTTGCTCCTTCAGCGCACGTTCCTGGAAGTTTACCTACTGCCTACAAGTTCTTCTCTACAAACTTAGATGTAAATTTTGAATAATGAGCCTCATGAATAAAAACACTGCTAAGCATGAAACAAGAAGTTTTGTTTAAAAGCCAGGGTAGATTCATGTAAAATTATTCCTAATGTAAATAACAGTTTACGATAGGTACACGCAAATACAGTGATGCTGTAGAAAATAGGAAATGAGATGTCCAGGTCACTGAATACATATGCAGTACATTGAAGAGAGTTTAGCTTGTTTATCATTTATTATTGTTCATGCTTCAAATGTTTTCAATGCGGCGGTTTTCACTTGGGCCCGAGCCATTGTTATTGAAGCCGTCAATAATCAAGTTGCAGGCGTTCATGGCCTCTGCATTTAGCAGATTGTGATTCCAGAGTTTGATCATAATAAGCCTCCAGCACCTGTTTCAGCCAGAAATCTCCAATAAAAAAAAAACGCCCAAACATATGAAATGCATGCCTGCTGAAGTCCGCAGCAGCCAGCCCTGCATATAAACTCACAGTAATAGCGATGGGCTTCGTCCAAGCAATTGTCCATGAAGCTGTGAGAATGCTTTACAGGCAAATGGTATATGATTGTCAGCTTTCACCCTGCAATTTACCCTTCCATTTTCAGTAGGAGATACATATAGGACCTGAGGAAACAAAGATGTTGCAACACCTGAAACTCAATTGTAGCTCTAGGGAAAAAACTGAGAGGAGTGAAGCATTTTTTTTCCATTTTGAGTGTTATACGCATACAAATGGGTGTCCAATGGTGTTTTCTTTTGTCAGCTAACAAATTACAGTCAAATGTCATTCTAGTTCATTTCACTCACTCAAATTACATGAAATGCCATTCTCATGTGAATAAGTTTTTGGTTGACCCAATGACCCAAAGTAATTAGAACTATGACCCAAAGTAATTAGAACTTGCGCCCCATGTTGTAGAAGTCTTTCATAGACAATTATAAAAAAATGATGGAAAAAAGTCTATTTTTAACCCTCAAACTTTTATTTTAGCATCAATTTAACCCTCAAACTCCAAAACCAAACATGTGCAGCTTTCCAACTATTAAAAGCCAAAGTGGTTTTATATATATATATATATATATCTAAAAAATAAACTAATATATATCTCTCCAATTCATAAATAATTATTTTTAAATCATCAAATATAAAATTGGCACCTAATGTTTAAATAATTAAAAATATAATCTATCTATTTTTAAAAATAATCTATCTATTTTTAAAAAGCAGTTATGAATTTTAGAAATTTAAATATTATATTTTACTTAAAATATAATATATATATTGTTTTTCAAATTTTGAAAATTTTAAATCGCTCAAAGGAACATAGATGAAGAAATGATCAAAATAGACAGGATTTTGTTCGATGTTCTCATATTTTCAAATTTATTTCTTTGAATTGTTCAAACAAACTTGGATGTAGGATGACAGAAACCAAAGTTGTAGATCTTGATAAGAACAACTTTGTAGTTGACGGCTTTCTATTTGAAACCATTTATGATCCTAAAAATCTGTTTAAAGTTCTCATATTTTGAAATTCAATTTTTTCAAATCGACATAACAAGCTCAAGGTGGAGAAATGACAAAAACAAAAAATTGTAGATCTAGATGAGATATACAATTTTATAATTTATGAACTTTTCATTTAAAATCGTTTATGGTCCTAAAACTCTATTTGAAGTTCTCGTATTTTAAAATTCAATGTTTTGAATTGTTCAAACGAACTTGAATGGAGAAATGCGCAAAACCAAAGTTTCATATCATGATGACATCTACAACTTTGCAGTTGATGACTGTTTCATTTGAAACCATTTGCTGTCCCAAAATTGTGTTTCAATTTATCATATTTTGAAATTCAAAATTTCCAAACTGTTTAAAAATAAACTCGAATGAAGAAAGTTGTTATCTCAATGAGATAAACTGAATTTTTACAAAAAAATTTCTAGCATTTCATAATTTTTTTTATTTAATTACCTACTTATAAATTTTAGTTGTTTACCTATTATTTATTATTTTTAAAAATACATATATACTCAAAATAACCTTTGAAACTAGCCAAGGGACAAAGTTGTCTGGTTTTAATAGTTGAAGAGCCACGCATGTCTAGTTTTGGAACCAGCTAAGGGCCAAAATTGTCCAAATTGGGGAGACTGACCTCTGTCTTGAAACAAATGAATTCCACATATGCATGGCACACTTTTCTTCATTTGCAATATCATCGAAACTATCAAGCATCTGCATTCAGTCAGAAAGTTAAAAATGAGAACTAAACTATTTTCAGTAATACAGGATGGGTTGGGCTCATGCTAAGGTAGCATATGCTCATATTCATGCATGTGCAAGAACAGAGCAGAAAAGATTATCGCATCTTACAATTCTATCTTCAAAGTCAGCAATATCATCATCAACTTCGTCTTCGCTATCATGATCTGAGAGAACTTCTTCAAATGTCATTTGCTACAATAAGTATACAGAGATGGTTAAGCTAGATTGCTAATATAGGAATGAATCATGTTGGACAGTTGGAGCCAGGTTAACATCATACTAGGAACCAATGCTCAAGGAGAACGAATTAAATTACCAGAATGAAAAGCATAACTGCATATTATATAACACAAAAGCTGAAAATTGGCCAGAAACATTGGACATGGAAACAAATAGTATGCACTATGCCACCAAGAAGTTTACACTTGGTATGTGCTCGGAAAGTTGCCATGCACTGTGATGATGATGATGATGCCCTTGGGCCCTCGGATCTTGAGCTTGAGGTAGGCATAATTCAGGGCAATCATGAACTTTGCTTAGCATGGTCTCCCAACTATGGCATTGTAAGACCCAATGAAGCCCAC
>JADLZL010006989.1:0-28145 GCA_015844335.1 Chrysopogon serrulatus | reverse complement strand
AATCTGCTGATGCATGGTACCTTTGCATTTCTAATTTCCCCAATGCTGTCAAGCAGACCAAAGCAAAGCCGAGGTCGTTTGGAAGCAAATAGTAGCCAATAATGGGGTTCTTACTCCGTTGTGAAGCATATCCATCACTTGAAACAGGCATTGAGGATACGTATTTCATTTTATTCCGTTGTTGCAGCTGCAGTGATGACCTGTTAGTGAAAACCGTGAAGGAAGATCCCAAGCATATGGGTGAGAGTTCTCTGGACAGCCTTTATCCTTAGGTCCATAACAGGCGCGCGATGCCGCGTCTGCGGTTAATTGGTTGCGCGCATTATTCTTGCGATAAACTGGTGTTCGAAGGCTCGTTCGTTTATAAGCGGTAATAGGTTTAAGGCTGTATATATGGTTATGCATTTTTTATGGTATGCGCATCTGCATATATAAAAGACAGTAATAACTCTCTGAATCGGTGGCGCAGCTGGCACGGGGACCAATTGGGTGGAGAGCGGCGGCGGCGGCCACGCGCTGGAGCGGAAGGTGGAGGAGGGAGCCGCCGGCGGGAAGGGCTTTAGAAGGGAGATCACGGTAGCCCGGCGTCCCGGCGGAGTGCTTTTGGGGTTCCGTCTTTTCCTGTGATGATGGTGTGGCGGCGGTCGGCGGTGGCGCGGGCGTTCCAAGCTAGCGATCGATCGAGGGGCCCTGCTGGCAATGTCCGCACAGGCCAGCCGAGCACGTCGGGCGCATGCGGCACACGCGGCCGCGGCCAATGCGACGGGTAGGTGCGCCGTTGAAGGCAGCAAGAACCCGACACACGCACGGCGTGGCCGGGCGCCGTGCCACCAATCGCCGCGGCCGCATAGGGATCAACGGAATCCATCCCCATCCATCGCGCCCATACGGCCGGCCCTGCCACCGCGCGCGACATTAACTCCGCGCATTCAAGCCCCTCACTGCGCTCCAACCACCTCCCCCACTCCTCCTCCTTAAATGCACATCTCCCCTTCCCATCCAGCTAGTCCCGAGAGTGTTCTGCAATCTCGTCTTCTTCCTAGTCCTAGAGAGAAAAGGCAGATACTAGATACAAAGATGTCCAAGATGGCGGAGGAGAAGGCGGCGGCCGTGGGCGGACTCGGAGGAGCCGGGGCGGCGGACGCGGCGCAGCAGCAGCTGGCGGCGGGGAGGACGCGGCGGCGCGGGTGCGGCCCGTGGAGACGCTCCTGCGCGCGGCGCCGCTGGGGCTGTGCGTGGCCGCCATGACCGTCATGCTCCGCGACCAGCAGAGCAACGAGTACGGCACCGTCGCCTACTCCGACCTGGGGGGCTTCAAGTACCTCGTCTACGCCAACGGCCTCTGCGCCGCCTACTCGCTGCTGTCCGCGTTCTACACTGCCGTGCCGAGACCCGCCACCGTGTCGCGCTCCTGGGTCGTCTTCCTCCTCGATCAGGTCCGTTCTTGCCTTCCGTCTCTGCTCTACTCACACTTTTCACTCGGCTGTACCGCTGTAGTAGCATGTTGAGAATGCTGCCAAGAATGTCTTTTTCTTCTTTTTCTACCAACATCACGTGACGGATTTTATGAGTATTATAATAAAATGGTACAAAAGTTTATTCTTCATATGCTTGTTGGTGTATTTTTGTTATTGTGACTTACGCTTGCTCCTACAATAATCAAGACTATGATTCCTCTGATCATCTGATGATGTTGCTGCTCTCCTTTCATCAAGATTATGTGTTACATTCGGCTGTAGTTTCCACTCTCTTGACTTTGGAAAGAGGTGCGCTGTCCTAGGGGATTTTAGAAGATCTGTTCCTTCTATAAAACTCATGCGAAACTCGTGTTTGAACAAACAAATTCAGACATCGGACAGAAGTTAGCTTTGACAGAGACCGTATGACAGCTTACGCATGGGATTTGTTTGATTTCTGTTAACATCAATTTTTCCCTGCTTCAGCGTTTCAACAAGCATCCATTCATGCAAATAAATAACTGCGCACTTATTCCGTCCATCTTACCTGCTGTTAATTTCAGCAATGAATTGCCGTCAGATCCTTTCTTAGCTTGCTTTCAATCCACTGCATACAGGGGAGGACCGAATGAGATTAATCCATGGCATGGCATGGCATGTCTGTTGTGCAGGTGTTCACGTACCTGATCCTGGCGGCAGGTGCGGCGGCGGCGGAGCTGCTGTACCTCGCCTACAACGGCGACAAGGAGGTGACGTGGAGCGAGGCGTGCGGCGTTTTCGGCAGCTTCTGCCGTCAGGCGCGCACCTCCGTCGCCATCACCTTCGGCACCGTGCTCTGTTTCATCCTCCTCTCCCTCATCTCCTCGTACCGGCTCTTCAGCGCCTACGAGGCGCCCCCCTCATCGGCACTCGGCAGCAAGGGCGTCGAGATCGCCGCATACCCAGGCTGAAGCCGCCGGCCATCCATCGGAGGCTCTGCGTGGAGGCGTGGTTGCAGATCTCTATTATGTGCTTCGTTCTTACTCCCTCCGTCCCACTGAGATCGTCGCCCGGGAAGCGTGTTTGTGAGGGGGGCACGGTTTTCCAACGACAAACTCCATGGGACGGAGGGAGTATAGTTGTTTGCTGCTACATATGATTAGTACACTGCTGCCGCTGCCGCTGCTAAATTGTGCTTGACTGGGTAATTATATAGTTTGCATCGTTCTTGTGTGTGCTGGATGGTTTGATCTTAAAATTCTTACTACTGGTGTACTTTCTGTGCATGTTTCGTTATGGCAACATCTTTCTGTGGACAACAATGTAATGAATGTTTGTAACAAACAAATGAGAAATTGTCCGGGTACGAAATTATAGCAAAATTGTTGCTAGGTTCAGCTTCTGTTGTAACCCTCGGTGTTACGCGCTAAATCATCTCATAAGCATCATATTAGTGTTGCATTGCATGTTGTGTTGTTTTGGTTAAGCTTCTTGTCTATAATTAATGTTGTGACCAAACAATAGAAAATGAATGTTTAGTATTAAGTAACTAATACCCGTGCTTAGCTAGAGGCTTTATTGAGGTAGATAATAAATTTAGCTTGAATGTTGATATCTGATTTGAAGTATTTTTGCTGTAAATAAATATAAGTTTTCTATGGTTGTGTAAAAGAATAGAAAAGAAAATAAAAACGAAAACACACACACACGTACCCAACACCTAAAGCCACACACGTACGTACACACACGCACCTGGTTGCTGCCCTGTTGGCTCGCCGCTCGTGCACTCGAAGCGTTCCACTCCATAGTTGCTGCCTTAGGCTATCTGCACTCGTCGTCCTCTAAAATCATCCTCTAAAAGGAATATTTCATCCTAGTCAGCGAGATTTTCTCCTCTATTTCGATTTCTCCCGCACTCATCCATACTCTATATATCTACTCTACACCGGGTGGGACCCACGTGTCGGCGTCCTTTTTTTTTTTTATTCCCACCGACGCTCTTCCTTCCCATTTTCTCTCTCCTCCCTCTTCTTTCTCCCTCTTCTTCTCCCCCCGACGGCGCCGCTGGCGCCTTCTGAGGCTCGCGCCCGGGCGGCGCGCCCAGCGCCCGTAGCGCCCAGGCGGCCGCGTCCCTCCCGGCCATGGCGCCCTCGTCCCTCCCCGGCCATGGCGCCCTCGGCGGCCACGGCGCCCCTCCCCGGCTCTCTCCTCCTCCTTGCTCCCTCCGCCGGGCGGCTCTCCCTCCCGTCGCTCTCGCTCCCTCCCCGCTCCCTCCCTCTCACCCGTGGCGTGAGCGCTGGGCCTAGGCGGCCGGGCCAGACGCAGACGACGTAGGGCGGCGAAGCCCTGGGCAGGGCGGGCGGCCGGGCAGGGAGCGCGGGCGGCGCTGCTCAGCCGGGCCGGCGAAGCGGGCGCTGGCCTCGGCGAGCAGCGGGCGTGGTGCGCCACCGCCCCGGCCGCGGTGAGCAGCCGAGCGGCGACGGACTTTGCCTAGCCGCCACGCTGGCGAGCGGCGCGGCGGCGCTTCAGCAGCAGCCGGCGAGGGAGCGCAGCAGCGGCGCGCTGAGCCGCCAGCGGACGGGCGCGCGAAAGCTCCGGCGGGACAGGGCGCTTGCCTGCCACCTTGGCCCGCCCCAGCGCCCATGGGCCTTGGCTGCGGCAGCCCGGCGTCGCCTCCTCACTTTGCGGCTCCGTCCAGCTGGCCCTTCTCCTCGCTCGTCCCTCTACGTCTCTCACTTGCGCCCGGCCAGGGGCGGCCGCCGACCCGCCAGGCGGCGGCGGCGTCGCCGCACGGCCTCCCGCTCCTCGGCCTTGGCGCCTTGCCGCGCGTGGAGCGAGAGTTGCCGTGGGCGGTCTCTCTCTCTCCTCCTCGGCGATTGCGGCGTGGGGCCGATCGGTTTGCCTGACGCCCGACGTCCTTACTCCCCAAACCTGGCGGACGGAGCTCGGGATTCGCTGACGGGCGCCTTACCGGGCGCCGCTGCGGGCGTTCGTCCAGGAAAACGGTCCTCCCGGATCGTTCCCGGGACGCCGGTGCGGATAGTCTTAGCCGGAGTGGCCGCTGCAGCTCCACGTCCACGCTGCTCGACTGCCGCTCGGCTGTGCTGGCCGATATCGTGCACGAGGCTAATAAGCACCAGAGGCCAGCCGGTATTCTGCCAAGCAGGACGAGCCTAGCAGGCTTGCCGCTCCCGGTTCTCTCCTGCCGTTGGCTGGACGCAAACAGCTGCTTCTAGCCGGCTGGTTCATGCCGCAGCTTTGTTTGGCTGGAATTTCAGGACCAGCGAACAGACATTCCAGCAGCGAGAAGTCATCTCGTGTCGAGCCGTCACGTCCCTAGCTCGTCCATCGAATCCCATCCCACCCCGCTTTGATTGGCACCGTGTCAAGCTCCATTTTAGAGTTTTCCTTGCCGTCAGGTCCATTTGAGGCCGAGAACGCCGTCTATACCTATCTTATACTTCATCCGGCCTAAAATAACTATCATTTTCACTTCTCAAAAAATATTTGCTAGCAATTTTTATAAATAATAAATATTATCGATTAGTATTATAATTAGTATCATCGAAAAGATCTCTAAGTCTAGTTTTTTAATAAATTTATTCGGAGACATAATTATTACACATATTTTTTATCGAGTTAAATTTATGATACGAAAACCGAAAACAATAATTAATTTAGAACGAAGGGAGTACTTTATTTGGCTTACCCTGCTGCCATCGTGGGTGCAGCGACAAACTCGAGGCAAGGGAACATTATTTTGTTCCCTATTATACGTCCATCAGATATATATCGAAACTGCCCTTGCGCCAATTATTATGGCCATCGGCCAGTACTTAAGAGGACGATACGGCCATCCGGCAACATGAGAGAAATTAACCGTCCTAAATTATACAATGTTTTAGCTTTTTTTATATTAGTTGTTTAATGCTAAAAAGTATTATATAATTTGGAATTGATGGGGTAGATGATACCATTTAAACCTTTCCCATACGATTAATGAGTGGTTTTTCGGTTCCATTGAAAACATTGTCCGTCGTCTAAGCACACGTAGACCAAAGAATTCAAGTAGTAGGTTTCAAAAAAAAAAAAAAAAATTCAAGTAGTATGTGTAGATGAAATAGGTGCAAGCTAAACCTTCTAAACAATGATTAGTCAAGATTAATTGTTGGCCATGAGGTAATTGTCTAACTAGCGTCTTGCCTGTAAGATGACATTGACTTATTTTTGTGACTGGTATAGAACCATTTAGCGTCTTCCTCTAAAAATGATGTCCAAAGCAGAGGATTGAGAAGAAGAAGAAAAAGAAAAATTCTCTGGATGAAGAAATCGATGGGCAGTTTCACTTGGACCCAGGGCACATCACACCTGAGAGAGAGGAGGACAAGACTCTTGATCTGTGGGTTTAATTTTTGGGGGATTTAGGTATATGGCCTTGAGAAAACCATCTCTTAGGTATATGGCCTTTTTTTATTTGAATTTGTCTATATGGCCTCCAAACAAATTTTGGTTGTGTAAATGGCCTTCCGTCAGTTTTAGCTATATAACGGTGTTAACTCTAGGGTAAAATGTCTGTTTTACCCTTGGCCAAAAAAAAATGAAAAAACAGGGTTTTGTTTATTTATTGTGTATTTAGAGTATATATTTGGAGTAAATAACCACACATATATATTCTTAGTTACACCTGTATATTTCCAGCATTTAAGCATATAAATATTCACAAATGCACAATTTCAGTCTCACATAAATTAAAAAATCCACCATAGTTTTAATCTCACTTAAATAAGGTCATGTTCAGAAATCACCATAGTTCAGTCGACATGAAATGTTCAGAATCTCACTTAAATAAGGGTATAGATATACTTGGTGAGACAAGTATAGATATCACCATCAGGAGGGCGCCGCTGCCTGTCGACGATATCTGGTCGGCAGCCTACCTTGGGGTTACCCTAGGTAGTAGATTAGATGATGGTGGCGGGGTGCGCGAGATCAAGAACGAGATGGTAACCCAAACACAAGCACGAGACACAGATTTATACAGGTTCCGGCCGTCGGTGTGACGTAATACCGTACATCCCGTGTTCTATCTTGTATTCGAGTTGATTATGGGGGTACCCCCTGTCCCTCCTTATATAGTCCGGAGGTGCGGGGTTATAAGTAAAAAGTATCCGAGGTGGTACTAATTTAAATTACAATGATCGTCATAACTCATGGGCCGGTCCGCCGATGGCGTGGCCCATATACCATCTTGAGGGTACCGGGGGTTATACCCCCCAGCCTAGTCCCCGAGCGCCTTGTATCCTTCGAGCAACGCCGCCTTGAATCGATCCGAATTGCTAAACCGTAAGGCGAACAGTTGGAACGAAGGATCCGACCAGTTTAACGATCGGCAATGGAGTCCCGGCCTTGGCGGTCGGCGATGAAGTCATATGCACCGGCCGGCGATGAAGCTCGAGCAAGGCGGGTCGGCGATGTCCAAGCGTGAACTGGTCGGCCGACCTCGGGCTTATTCGGATAAGGCTTGCAAAGAAGGATGCAAGGGGCTCAAAATTAAATTTGAGATTTCTTCATGTCGAGAGGCGTGTACGCCCGCCAAGTCACCGAAAAGGTGACGTGTACACCAGTAGTCCCCGAGCCTTCTTTGGAAGATAGCAAAGCATCTTGTAGCGGGGGTCAAGAATAGAAGATTTCCAATATCCAAAGCGAATAGACAAATCCCGTTTTAGGCTGTCATGTGTATATCAAGACCCCAAAAGCGCTGCCTGGATCGGCACCGAACCGAACAAAGATGGAGAAACTTGATAGTACACTAGCATAGTAAGTGACACGTGTATGAAGAATCTGAGCGTCGAATAGCGATGAGCGATGAGCAGCGAGCGACGACGAATGGCGAGCGGTAATTGGTGATGAACGCCGAACGGAGAAAAAGCGGTGAGTGGCGATGAACGCCGAGTGGTCGGAGAAACCGGTCGGCGATGAGCCCCGAGCGAGACGAAGCGACGAGGGGCGTCGGCGATGAGCACCGAGCGGAGAAAAGCGGTGAGTGGCGGCGAACGCCGAGTGGCTCGAGAAACCGGTCGGGCGATGAGATTTGAGCGGCGAGTAGTCCAAGCAACTGGTCGGGCGGCGAAATTCGAAAGCACTGTGTGGTGCAACCACCGTTGGCGATAATTGATGACCTTCTAGATCGATCCGGTCCCCCGAGCGTAGAGAATAAGCTCGATGACCGAACCAGGCCCCCCGCAATAAATATGGAGAATCGGTAGTATATGATGTAAAAATAAATATAAAATTTGGCGAAATCGGTATTGGTGATATTGGCGATATTATGTTTGTTTTTTTCGAAAAATTATTGATATGAGTGGAGTATGATCGGTTGATTCTTCATCGCATTGTAACCAGCTCCGACTAGTCCGTAGCCCATAGCGCTTAGCGTGGAAGCCGTATGCACGCCAGGGATACTGTGACGTCGCCCGAAGAGCCGCCGGGACCGACCCTTTAACGCAGAGCGCGGAGCTGCATGCACGCCGTCGGGATTAAGCCAGAAATGCAGCCGTCTCGGATAACGCAAATCGAACGTGGCGGGTCGGCAACCCGAATGGTGAAAATATGAGTAGTGCCCCGCAGTTGTAGCTTTGTATCTTGTTATCCAGCCCCCAATCGCCTCATACCCCATAGCATGGAGGAGCTCATGCCTCGTGTACGCCAGCGGGAGCACAAGAGTCGCTAAGGAACCGTTGTCGACCGACCGTAACGTGAGCGCGGAGCCGCATGCACGTGTAGGTCGAGGTCGAGGCCGTGGTCGTTTCGATAACTCGAGTAAAAGCGTAGCCGGGCGGCTGGTCGGCGATGAAAAAATTATTGTGTGTATACATTGATATGGAGAAAAACAGCGGAGAAATATATGGAGATATATATAGATCGAAGAATATTTATAAAAAAATATAAAAAATATGACTTAGCTTGTTAGGAGAGACGAATCGTCGTCGTGGCTGAGCAGCAGAGCGATCAAATAATCAATCGGAGAAAATTGGTGACGAACCGGAGAAATCGGGCGATCGGTTGGAAAAATCGGCGGCCGAGCGATGAGGTCAACTTATCGAGTGGAGAAATTAGCGGCCGAGCGGAGAGGTTGACGTCCGAACGGAGTAATCGGGCGTATCAATCGGAATAGTAGATGACCGGGTGGAGAAATTAATCGGCAAGTCGATCGGAGATAAATCGGCGTGAGTGCATGCGTATCTGTACTTCTATATGTTGCATGGCTTTGTAGATTGGATCTTGCCTCGCTTGGTGGTTGGCGTAATTCCTCGTAGACCGGCGATGAAACCGCGATCGATGCCGCATGGTGCCGATGTCGTGGTCTGGTTGATTTTTGCTTTGAGGTCGGGCGGAGTCTTCACGTATTCCGTAGCCTCGGGGCGTGGTGGCAGTACGTCGGGTCGCCAGCCGAGTGTCATGGTGAGGCATGCCGACGGTGTAGTTGCCGCATGGCGGCGTCGATCGACGACGAGTCGGTGGCACGAACCACGCAGTGAGACGATGGTGCTGAGATCCATCCCGCCGGCGTAGCGGCGTCGTTACCTTTTTTGATTGGAGGTGTAGGCATGGGATCAATCCCGTGCGTGATTGATGTCATGCGCATGCACACACGCACAAGCATGCACACACACATGATTTGGTCGTTGCCGATCGGATCGGAGTAAGATATGCCGGCCAGCGTGTTCGGCGTTAGATGCACGCCGACAAACATCAAGCCACATCCCGAGTAGAATAACGACGACGCTCAATCCGAGGGCGGTGGCAAGCTGCGGGTGCTCGAAGTTTGACTCAAAGTTGGAGATTGGATGGTGGCCGGCGTTCTTGATTGCTTGCCGATTGGATGTGGTGAGTTGTCGACGAGGGCCAACGAGAAATATGACCCTGAATCTCGCGAGGAGACTCCAAGATCGGATCGCCATCTTGTTCAGCGACGGATCAAGAGCACACCCCCTACACGGCGCCGCCAAGCTGGTCTTCTCACGAAGAAGCCGCTCGTTGTCGGCCTTCATCTTCTCGTAGGCGGCCGCCGATCGCTTCCGGCCAGCCGCGCGCGCGTCTCGGCGGCACGGGCCAGCTCCTACGTACATATTCGACATGAGCTCGCAACACTATCAAAATGACAATATGATTACTTACCGAGCTCGGCGCTAGGCAGCCTCGAGATCGGACGTCGATTCTCGTATTCATCGACGGCGATCTCGTCGCCCACCACCTCCACCCGCTCACCCCGGGGGCGATGTAGAACGTGCGGCAAAGCCGCGCAGGCTCCTCCCCGGGCGCGGGCACTTCCTGTACCACCTCCTCCGGCTCGGCTCGCCCGGCCACGGCTCCCCCCGTGGCGCCACCTTTTGCCGGGCGGACGGCGGGATCGGCATCGAGCAAAGGCCGCCGAGCGCCTCCCTCAATCGGGCCGAGTGCGAATAGGGCTGGGGACTCAGCCCCACCAGCCCCAGATGGCTGGGTCGGGAGTCACCCCCCGCACGGCGCACGGGTGGGCTCTCTACAGGACGACAGTGTCATCCTCCCCGCACGGCCGGGGTCCTCCTCCACGGATCACCGCAACATAAACTCCTAAGCCAAACCTGACAACACCTCAGAACAAAAAGAAACGAGTTGGTACTTACAGTCGGATCGGGCGGTGCCGAAGCGGAAACGCCGGGGGCCTCAGAAACCGCCTCGGTTGGCCGGGTCGGCGGCACCGATGGCCGCTGCCGGCTTTGGCGGGCGCCCCGCGGCCGGCATTTTCTCAAACACCGCACAAGCAGGTCGCCAGCCTTCGACGCCGATCGACGCCGGACGCGCCGTCCAACGCCTCCCGTGTCCTCCGATCTTCGCCATCCGAGAGGATGACGGCACGCTTCCGCCCCCCTCCTCCCCCGATTCGAACAGACGAGGCAGGGGGCACGGTCTCCCTTCTTACGCCGAAGGCGCCTCCTCCGAGCCACCCTTCGCCCGATGGGCCCTTGGCTCGACGCTTGGGGGACTGCCTTCTCGGCCGCCCCTCGTTCATCGTCCTCCTCCGCAATCTTGCGGATTTCTCCATTGACCGCCGCTGGTCTACACCCGGTCGGCCGTGTCGCCGGGCACATCCGACACATAAACGGCTCGATCCCGCATAAACGGCGGCTTGAGCAATCGGCCAATCACACACATAAGACTATAACAAAAGCGTAAACTCACCGCCGGGTCGGGATTGCCCAGTGCTGTAGGGCTTCGCATACCCGAGCTCCTCACCGGGTACCTCCGACGAAAAAACGGCGTGAGCCGCCGCAAAGAGAACCTCCTTAGAGATCGCCTCCGCCTCACGCGTAAGGTCCTTATCCCCGAGTACTGTACCCGGGTGCTCGCGCTCCTTGCATGGCTGGATGCGCCGCAGCACGAAGACGGGCCGATAGCCACCGCCACCCCGTCGAGTTCATGGGGCGGATGATGCCGAAAGCAGCTCCTCCACCGCACCATGTCGGCGATGATGACGGCCGCCGGACCGATTGGCGTTGACGCTCCACCACTCGTTTATCTCATTGGAGATCTGTGGAGCGGGGTTGCCGACAACGAACCATTGGGTGTTCCATCCCTTGATGGAAGAGCCGAGGGCAGTCCCTGCATATCGTTTCCTCATCCCGTCCCGAAGACAAAGATAGAGGCCACCAACCACCTTGGGTGAGCCGGCTCCGATGAACGCCCTCGAGGCGTAAGAGATGGCGGAAGAGGTTGAAGTGGGGAGGAATGCCGAGAAAAAGCCTCGCAAAAATGGATGAAAAATGAAAGATGAAGAATGGAGTTGGGGTGGAGATGAATGAGCCGGATCTTGTAGTATGCAAGAAGCTTCCGGAGGAAGGGGTGCGCCGGCAGCCCGAACCCGCGGCGGAAATAATCCGCAAACACTACGAGCTCATTACCGCTCACCGGGGTGGGGAAGGACTCACCCACGGTGGGGCGCCAGCCCGGCCAAGGCCTCATCGGGCAAAGACTGCCGCGACGAAGTTAAATCGAGGACCGCCAGCGTGCAGGTCGAAGTAGCCCACTCCACCTCCGCGTTAGGCGGACCTCCGCGCCTCGGATCTCCGCCCGCGCCCGACGCGCCGCCGCCGCCCGCGGAACTACGCTTTTGTCCCTTGCCGCCATTTCGGATCTAGGGTTCGGATTGGGAACGCCGGCGATGTGGGAGAGAACGGTTGGTTGTGCGTAGGAAGGCGAAGAGGCGCCCGGGTTTTGCGAGGCGTCGAGAGAAGGCAAAGAGTGTGACCGAAAGGCCATGCCCGGTCTTTAAATGGATGCGTGGATGGCGGTCTCGGGCGCCGCCCGCCGCCGCTTCCTTCCTTGAGAAACCGCGCCCAGCGCCGCTCCGTGGTTATCCGCCGGGGAGCTGGACCGCCTTGCGATGTTTCCCGAGAAAGATGCTAGGCCCGATGGGCCGCCCACCAGAAGCTCGACCGCTAGTCGCACTTGCCCGCACCCGGCGTAAAACCAAAGTTTGGACCCTAGAAGATGACAAGCGCCTCGGGGACCGCATGGTCGAAGATTCAACAACTCATACTTTGACAAATTTGATCCCTGGCACCAGCCTCATGCCTCGCCTACTACCGGTCTCGGGGACTACGTGGTACACGTCGCCGGAAGCGACTGACGTGGTACACGGGACCCGTATGCCGGAGATCTTTTCTTTTTTTTTTTTTTCTCTTGAGCAGCTCGCGTCTCCCCGGCAGATGGGATCTCTGCGTTCCTCTCAACCGCAATGACCGCTGTGTGTTCCACGGCGCAATTCCGCCTCCCTCCAAAGACCGCCGTACCGGTCGGCCTCAACGACGCCGACCGCCCACGACTGGCCGGATCCGTGGATCAACTTTCGCACCGCCCCGAACACCGGGTCGGAAGAACTGCCGGCACCGAGGAAGACGCCGAATGGTTCCCAACCTTGGGTTGAGACACGCAAGCTGCTCGGGGGACTAGCCGTGGGGGATTGCTCCCCCGGGTATCCTCGGCCGAGGGCCTGGGCGAGCGGTCGGCAGAGGCCCAAATCCGAGAAGACCACGCCGAGCGCTACCAGAAGACCGTGGAGTAAGGCGCAAGACTCGGCATGCGATATGATTCGTCTAGATCATCGGGCGTCGGTTTCCTTGAACCTAGGATTTCCCCGGTCGGTCGGCTGCGTGCCGATCGGGGAAAGCAAGATTAGATTGATCTTGTAACCCCGCCCCCCGACTATATAAAGGCGGGCAGGGACCCCCTCGAAGACATTGTTCCCGATCATAATCCACAACCGAACACGGGACTAGGGTTTTACGTCACCTCGACGGCCCGAACCCTGTCTAAACCCGTGTCTCGTGTTACTTTCTTGCTCTTGATCTCACGCACCTCACCACCCTCGATCTCATCTACTACCTCGGGCACCCCCCAAGGTAGGTCAGCCGACCGGATATCGTCGACGGTGATTGCTTGCCGATTGGATGTGGTGAGTTGTCGACGAGGGCCAACGAGAAATATGACCCCTGAGAATCTCGCGAGGAGACTCCAAGATCGGATCCGCCATCTTGTTCGGCCGACGGATCAAGAGCACACCCCTACCGGCGCCCGCCACCGCCGACGATATCTCGGTCGGCAACCTACCTTGGGGTTACCCTAGGTAGTAGATTAGATGATGGTGGCGGGGTGCGCGAGATCAAGAACGAGATGGTAACCCAAACACAAGCACGAGACACAGATTTATACAGGTTCCGGCCGTCGGTGTGACGTAATACCGTACATCCTGTGTTCTATACTGTATTCGAGTTGATTATGGGGTACCCCTGTCCCTCCTTATATAGTCTGGAGGTGCAGGGTTATAAGTAAAGTATCTGAGGTGGTACTAATTTAAATTACAATGACTGTCATAACTCATGGGCCGGTCCGCTGATGGCGTGGCCCATATACCATCTTGAGGGTACCGGGGGGTTATACCCCCACACTGCCGTACCAGGTGCACTTGAGGGCTCTACGGTGAATTTGCTTCATTTTCTCACTTAACCTCTGACATAGATACATACATACCCAATAGTGGTATACACTTCCATATATTGCAGCACTGACTCTTTATTGAAAACTAGCCATTGTTGCCCGCGCTTCGCTACGGGTGATGTGTTTGGCATAGGAATGTACTTGATACATTACAAGGCACACCTCTTGCAAGGAACAACTTTTAAGGGTCTAGCTTCAGACCATACTGGCTTATTCCATGAGGGGCGATATGTGCACTTAGATTATGGTTCAGAGCTTCAGGAATCCTTAGGGAGGATGGCATGAGAGCATGCACATGGGACGTGGTTGGTTGGTGAGGTGCAAAAGACACATCATCCATGGTTCCATTCGGGATTCCATCTAGCACGGGGCACTCCCTTTCTTCCAAAGTGAGGGTTCTTCTCTTCGCCCTAGTGAAAAGGTAAAATTCCTTCAAGCTGTTGGGTGTGCGGGTGTTATGGCTTGCTTGAAGTCTTCAATTGCTACAGACCTCACGGCTTTCTACTCTAGCTGCCCTGTTGGGTGTGGCGGTCTTTTGATAGCACGTCAATTCACAAGACTGGCAACCACATTGGGCTAGATAAGGCAATCGGTGTGACGGAGCTAAGAGAATATTTTTTGGGGGCATAGGAGTCTTTCTGATTCTATATATGAGATGAAAGCAAATATAAAAAAGCCCTTGCAAGAGCACAAACAACAAAAAATACAACAAGGGAACTGCATTGGTACCAAAGGTTGATATATTTCGTAAGAAAGGCTACATTTGGTAGGCCAAAGAAATCAATATCATGTTAGTATAAAGAAGTATCGATGGGGTTGGGTTTAACCAATTGGCACACTTAAATTCAAAGCACAACATTGGGTGGGATTACATTATAGGTGGAAAGAGTAAAAATTACAATAGTCCCCTTAAGGCGAGGGACGTCTACATGAAACGCCTAAAGCCGGGATCTACATGAAACGTCTAAAGCTGGAGGCTCAAGCGACTAACTCCACTAGATCCAAAGCATTACATTACGTGGGATTACATAATAGGCGAAAAATGTAAACACTACAATACGGACCTTAGGACCATATTAGCTTCATTCATGAGGGGTAATATGCCGACATAGATTATGCTTTACCATCCTCCGGGGATGGCTGAGTGAGTGGGCTTATTTCTTCTCCATGATCTGACTCTGTCTCCGAAATTACCTGCAAAGCGTCTGTTGAGGGAGGGGCGGGGGGCACTTCCACGATTGCTGCTTGGACTTTTCCCATGGATGCAACTGGGATTCCATCTAGTATGGGGCACTCCCTCTCTTCCAAAGTAAGGATCCTTCTCTTGAGGGGCGTGGGGTTTCTCCTTCGATGACCCCAAGGATGGCAGCCCCGGCGGCACCGCAAAAAAGCCCGACCCTCTTTCTTCCCGATGGGTGGCTAGGGATTCCATCCATGATCAAGGGCTCCCCGCCTTTCCACGGCAATTGCCCTACGCCGGGCCCCGGTGACAAGATAAGCATCCTTCAACTCTTGGACATGCCGATCTTGGGCCTTCTTGAGTTCCTCCTTTGCGGTAGCCTCACGACTTTCTGCTGCGGCCATATCAGCATGCGCTTCTGCAAGCTGCTCTTCGAGCATCCTGGACAAAAGCTCGGCCTCCTCGGCTCGACGGAGACACTTCTTTAGCTCCAGCGCTTGCCGATCATACTGCTCATCCAAAGCGAGCAGGTATGCGGTCAGGTGCACCACAGTTGGGTCGTCTTCCTGCGCCCCCTAAACTTGCAAGGCCACCATGCGAGCCTCCCACACCAGGCAATTCTTGTCCTGAGGTGGGAAGAACCTCATGGGTGTACGGGAAATGGGCTCTTCATAGATTCGACAGATGTGCCGCAGGGCCTTGCGAGCCACAACTTGATAGGTGTCTGTTGGTATATTTAACGCACACAGAATAATCAAGAGATAAATCCGCAAGCGCACGGATACCGCTGTAGCTTTCACCTAAGAGTATTCCAAGGTATCGAATTTCCACGAGGAACGCGAAGTGATCTAGTACCGAATCGAGAACATCCAAGGATAGAAAAGATAAATATTTTTGGTGGGTAGAGAGGGGCTATCTAAGGTGATCTAGATAACTAAGAATCAAACTCACGATACTTGTCTACTTTGGAGCAACAGTACCTATCCAACTCTCGAATAAGACTGGGAAGAAGGTAGCTGGGTAAGGCTGCCAAAAGCTCTACGAAACACCAACTCCGACGTGGTGGAATACGAAGACCAACAAAGCTGTCACCTCTGAAGGCTACCACAACTAACCGTAAGAATTGGGCGCAAACTCAGGTAAACTCTAGCTTAGACACCACGTCTACGCTATCGATCACTACTCTAACTACGCGCAATAACTAGAGCACTCAATACGAGCTAAGATCTCGTAAACAAAGTAAAGTAAGAACAAAGCTTAAATAAATAGAAAACTTAGAGTTACCAACTGAAGAACTTAAAGAAGATTCGTCTCCATAGAGGTACAAAGTTGAGGAAGATCCGTCAAGCCGGCTCCTCTTCTACTGCATCCTCTCCTCTCTCCCTATTTTCTACTTTACAAGAGCTTTAGAGATGAGAGTCTATCCTTTCGAGGGACGCCTCTACATCTCTATAATATGGTGCACTAAACTATGAGGGTCTACCTCTTTATTTATATCGTAGAAAAGCCTCCCACCTCTTCTGAACAGGCGATATGGGACTATTCTTCTATTGTTTGCTTGTTGGGCCAAACCGACTTCGACAACGGTGGAGATGCAAACCCTAAGGCAGTAGGAGGCCGTCCGTTGAAGCGGGCCCTGATTGGGCTCTGAGAGCGCCGGGCGGCCCCGGGGTGGGGCCGGCCGGCCCCACCCTCAGCAGTGGGCCCCGGCTTGATGCGTCGCCTTCTCGGTGCCTTCTAGAGTCTTCTAGTGTTGGTTTCGGTGTAGAATTGATATCTTTTGACTCCGTTCGAATATAGCAAATGATATGTCCGTTTCGATCGTCTCGACGAGCCCGCCGTAGTGGTGTAGTCCAATTCATCATTTGAGATACTTTTATTTTGTGCAAAAATTGGATATACCTGCAAAACGATCGAGAACAACACAACTTGTGGAACTCGTTAGAATCAAACCCTACAACTATGCTTTATGATTCTTTTCATGTTAATTCATGCAATAATTGATGGTATAAAATAGGCATTAAGGACCATCAATAGTGTCAATGAAGCGAAAACCCGATTCTGATCACACTCCGTGCTTCCCGTGGCATCGGGGAACTCCTCACTCTTTCCCATGTAGACAAAGGTGACCTCACATCGCTCAGTACCAAGCTCTACATACTCACGGCCCTGATACACGGGGCGTTCTCTCACTCCAAGCTTTTGTAGGGTGGCGTACAAAACCTTGGGAAAGCCCTCGGTAGTCAGGCAGTAGCTGCTAATCCAGTCTCGTGCCATCTTTGGTGGATAGTGGTTGCTAGGGTGAAATGATCGAGAAGCTTGCTCAAAAGCGAGGGCTTGGTGAGTGGGAAGTGATAAGGGCCAAGCTTGCCCTTTTAAAGGCAAAGGGCAGTGGTCATGGCCGAGTCCACTAAGCATAAAGGAAACATGAGGTTGCCCTTTTAAAGGCAAAGGCCAGTGGTCATGGCCAATCATGGTATCCGTGGGCATAAAGGAACTTGTACGGATGGGGTGCAGTGGTCCAAAAAACCGCCGAAAGTGTAGGAAAGGCGTGAGACACAATAGGCGCGAACCACGAGCCAGCGCGACACTCAAAGCCACAGCACCGCCTTATTCACAGATAGGCATGTGTGACATTAAAGAACAGGGGGTCTCGACAAAAATGCCAAAAATGTACGAAAGGCGTGAGACACAATAAGGGTGAACCATGAGCAGGCGCGACGTTCAAAGCGACAACACAGCCTCATTCATAGCCAGGGATCAGGCTGCTGTCCGCTCTTACACTGGCACCTACTGCACGCCGCACCACTGTGCATCACTATCGGCCCGTGATTATGTTCTTTGTTGTCACCTCTTCCGCGGGATGCCACTTGTGGCGAAACCGCTAAATTAATACACTCACAAGAGTACTTGTGAGTGTATTAATTTAGGCGCTCGCCATAAGTGGTATCGCACCATAAATGAGCGAGTAAAGCTTCGCAACCCTTTTCAAATTAAAATTTGACAACAAAATTTTCTCAAAAAGTTAGGGGCGTTGCATGCGAAGTTAAATAAGTAGCCCTATTACTATGGTTATGTATCTAGGATAGATGGCACTCTGCTGACTTAGATAGGTTTAATCTGTTTTTTTAGGGGTACACTAACCTCGAGCATAGTTCGATAGCATCAATTAGCTATAGGGAGTAAGCGATGTGCCAAAATTTCAGGACAGTTGCCCTATATGTGGCAATGGTGTGAGGACAGGTAGGACGTGCATTCATGCATATTCTGTTTCAGCATTTGTTGTGTTAGTCGGTGTGCGTTGACCCCCTAAAACTAATCTGACCCATTTAAAACCTTTTATTTATCCCTACCTTGAAGCTCTCAAAACAAAGATCAACCAAGTTTCAACCAAGGCAACCAATTCATATGCAAGACGATCTAACAGGTGGTGATTGGTGTGAATGCTTTGTTGTCGCTAGTTGTGGGCGTCTTAATAGAACACTAGACCCCTCCTAATTTATTTCCATCCTCGTGTATTGATTCTTGGTCCTTCATCCATAGAAGGAACTCCTTATTTTATCCTTGCTACCTCTACTAACCTTGTTTCTCTGCTGGTATGGTCTGTAGTGGTATTTTGGTTGATAACTTATGGTGCCGCGACGAAACCGAGGGCCCCCTCGTGGAACATTTGCCATATTGGTGCGCCGCTTGGCACGCCTGTATTGGTATCGAGGTCCTTGACTAAGGTCCATTACAGTTCATACTTTTACTCATCCTTTGAAACAAAATACTTACTTTGGAAATAAACCGGTGTTCTAATGAGAAATCCACAAAGGACCGATGAGATAACGCACCGAATCCATATGAGAGGCTAGTTATGATGGAAAAGAGAAGACAGAGAAAGACAAAAGAAAAGCAGATCAAGGGCTGCGTGGCATCCGTACCGATGTTACGTTCACCGTTGACCTATATTTAGTTATAGGCTCACGTTCGGTTGCTTCGTTTTTACCCCTCGAGCTTAAATCGACACCTCTGCGTGGCCTCGGTCATTCGCTTGTCTCACGTCGCGGGAGTTAGCCATTACCCTCCTCAAGCGAAATGCCGCAATCACGCTGCCAAACCCGTTGTTGCCGGCGTACCTCAGCCCTAGCCCCACCTATTGCTATCGTAGCCACCTACCGTGTTTCTCTTTTCATAATAGCCTCACTGTAAATGGTCAACTCCTCGGGGAAACCCCATCAAGCTTCTACAAAAGGGAGCCCCTCTCAGAGTTTTCCCCACACCCACCCCACAACCTTTTCAACCCCTTTCCCACCTAAGCAAAAAGCTCATGGCCTCGCAAGAACCACCATGTCCTTGCCTTCCAACCACTGATCCTCGCAAGAACCACCATGTCCTTGCCTTCCAACCACTCTCCCTGTGTAGATGGCTGGAGCACCACCACCGTCGGTTTTCGCTTTTCCGACACCTACCAAGCTGTAGCTCACAAAGCCCTACGAATCCTATGCCAGATTTATGGGGATTCCCTTGCCCGCACCCCCATGAGGTTCTTTCCGCCTACGGACCGGGATTCTCCATTCTGGAGAACCCGCATGAAGACTCTGCAAAGGCACCTCCGGCAATCAGTCGACCCCACCGTGGTATCCCTGGCCATGTATCTGCTGGCCCTGGATGAGCATCATGACCAGCTGGCCTCCGAGCTAAGGAAGTGTATCACCCGAGCCGAGGAGGCCGAGCTCCTCGTCCGGCAGCTCCATGTGAGTCTTGCCATGGCGCGCGCTCAAGCCACCACCGCTGAAAGTCGTGAGACTGTCACTGCTAAAGCTCTGCAGGAGGCGAGAGACCGTTATGCCAGGCAGCTGAGAGATGCCCACCTCGTCACTCGAGACCAGCGGAGGACTCTGCGCCCGGATGGACAAAGAACCCTGCATCCTGGAAGGGATACCCCTTTATCCCTAGGAGACGGAGAGGCAGGTGCCACCACCCGTCGCCCCGCCACCCACTCCTGTGGAGGCCTCCGAAGATGAATCTCTCCTTCCCGGCACCCAGCCCAATCCCGTCGAAGAGCCTCCGGAGAACAGCCGTGAAGCCCTCTGCCTCGATGAAGTGGATTAGTTGCCTGTGGTGATCTACTATGGTTTCGTTGTACGTGTCCTTGCCTTCTCTAGATGTTGTACTCCTTTCGTTGTACCCCTTTCTGCTGTGCTTTGAAGCAGTGTGTTTGTGTGGTTGTTGGTGAAGTTGTGTGTGATATGTTTATGTGTGATTATTAACGCTTGCTAAGCGCGGAGGGTCAAGATGGCTAGGGGATTGCTGTAGTTCTAGGTAGCGATAAACTTTTTAGTATAGTTTAAACCTACGCGAAATGACCGTTGGCATCCTCTTTTTTTGTGCGAACTGATGCCCTCAGTTGTCACTTTCACGTCCGTACCGGCCCCCCTTTCCTTCTCCTCAGTCGCCCGCACGCCTCCCCGTCACACGAATCCTGTCCCCTCCCTCTTCTTTTTCCTCGCTCCGACTCCAGTGCGGAGCGCACTATGGCCAATGGCCGCCCCACCCTGTGACCCGCCAGCGTGAACCGCCCACTCAGCCTTATCATCCTTGATGCACCGCACAACGCAACTACTCGCCTTCCCTGGTGAGCTATAAACGCGACCCCGAGTCCCTCCCTTCGCCACCCCAACTCCCCAACTCCCCAATGCATAAATCATTCAGTGAATCTCTCCCTTCGTGAAGCTTGGCTAGATCCAGAGAGAAGCCGAGCCGAGAGAGAGAATTGGCGATCAATCTTGAGAATTGAAGCCTAGGCGGGTGGAATCGGATTATCGGAGACCACCGAGTACACCGGTGAAGCGAGAAGATCTAATTTCCATTCCTAGAAGTTGAGTCTAACCTTAGATTTCACGATGATTGAATTTCCACCGACTTGTTTTTCGGATCTGTTGGGCGTGCGCCATGATCCGGATTATCATCATCTTGTTGTTCCTTCATTGTCCCCGTTTAGCTCGGTGTTAGATTGAGTGGTTGAGTTTGTCGAGCTGCGTCGGTCATGTAATCCCCTGTTATTTCAGATCTATTTAATGTAATTATGTTTTTCTCGTTCTCTTTACCTACTCCGAATCTCGAGACGAGATTCTTTTTAAGGGGAGTGGGATGTAACACCCTCGGTGTTACGTTTTTATTTCCCTGTCAAATCATCTCCTGAGCATCATCGTTTTATGTTAATGCATGTGTGGCAATGTGTAGATGACTGCTTGTAACTCAAAAATGTCAATAAAGTTATTAAAAAAAGTTGATTGCGATTGCTTTTTTGTATCACTTAAGGTTTGAAATCAATTCTTATTGGGTGATATTAATATAGAACCTTGTATATATCACTTAAATAAAGTTCATAGTATAACTTTTGCGGCGACAATGCATCTTGTCTCTCTGGCATGCAGCCCTTTCTCCATTTCTCTGACAATGCATCTTATTGCAAAAACATACTTGTTCCGTAAGTACACTTGGTAAAAACATTCGCGGCAAGCAGCCCTTTCTCCACGCACACTGGCCAATCACGGCAAGGCCGTGAGCATTTCTAGTAATCATTAGTTTTATTAGTTATGTAAAGGCCATATAACACGATTAATGCCGCCCAAACCAATTCCGGATCACGTCTTGGGCTCACCCACTTCACCTCGACCTCCTCGGGGCCCGGTCGCGAGGCCGCCCAACCACTGAATGGCCCATTGGCCGAACCGGCCCGACACACCCACCTCCCCATTCTGCTGGTTCTTCTCCTGCGTGCGACCCGACCTGGCGGCGGCGGCACTGCGGTGTACCTAGTGGGCGGGCGGGCGGCGCCGCGGTGGCTCGGCGGGCGGCGGCCTGCCTACCTAGCGGCGCGGTGGGCGGCGGCGGCGCGGCGGCCTGCGGGTGCCCGGGCGCGGGCCTGCGCCCTACGGCATCGCGGGCGTGGTGGCGGCGGCCGCCCGACGGCTGTTGGGCGGTGGGACGCGGCCATGGGCGGCAGCGTGGCGCAACCAGCCACCACGGTAGGGTCGGCGAGCGGGCCGCCGAGGCAAGGTCCATGCTCTTTTCCCCCCCTGCTCTTATCTATTGGCATCTATTAGGCGTATTTGGCATATGGAGTACCTCGAAATGACATCAAGCTTTTTCTCTAATGCAAAAGGTTTGAGCAAAGATATATCTTCGCTATTAGTCTAAGAGCATACATCGGGCCCTGCTAAGCGTGCAAACTATGCGAGGCTTGTTACACGATGGGTGGCCATCCTACGATCTTGATAGAAATAGAGTTTATGATTCTAAAGATGAAGACTCCGATGGATCGGCCCCAACTTGTATAACTTGTTTCTCCATCCTAGTCTTTGCCTTACGGGTTTTATTATCTATGATGTTGGCTCTCAATAAGTTCAAGATTACGAGGACCACAAGGAGTACTCAATTGATGGATATGAACCCCTTTTGTTGTTTGGACTTTCTTTGTGGAATGTCCTCTTCTCCTCTGTGTAAAATGCTGCTAATCTTAGTCTGTTAAGATGTGCATGTGCTTCAATAAATTCATCTGAATAAGTTGTTGGCGAAACTATAGCCATGCTTGTCCTTCAAATTGTCTTTGTCCTTGTCATAGCCAAGACTGTCATCCTTTAGATTACTTTGTCCACTTTATCGTTGCTTGAGCCGGATGATTATAAGATTGCTAAAACGAGTTATCTATATTCACGTTCTTTGGGTCACCCTCTTACGGTACATGTTGTCGGTGAGCATGGACATGTTCTCGATGAGCATGGACATTTGAATACCTAAAAATCCCAAATCCTAGGTCGGCCGACATTAGATGCGACATAGGAATAACTATTTATTTCCAATAAGAAAATTACAAAGCCAAGGGATGCTTTCCTCTGCACCTTTGCATCAAGCGTCGAGGAATCCTTTTACGTTCTCTGAAATAATGCGGTGTGATGTTACGCCCTTTTCAAGCTGTCTAAGATGGGGTTGAAATCCAATTAGCGACCAATCATCTCGGTAATTACATCACGACAACATGTCGTACTTAATAAAACAGATAAAATGAATGTAATTGTTGGGTACTGACTTTTATTTTATCGGGACACTTTTTACTTACCAATCTCCTTCTATGAAAGCCATTGTCAAGTCTCTTTTGGTATCGAGGGTCGCATTGTGAACTTATCATCGGTTGCCCACGTCCATACATATCCAAAGGGAATTGGCTTTGATAAAAAGCGGACCATGAGAAAATGTATGTGTATTTATGCTCCTTTGTATGAATTAAATCTTGTTGATGCAAGCGCAATTAATGACCTTTTATTGGTAGATACCATGACAAATGGCTTATGGACAGTCTAAGCACACATTTCCAAGATGCCAAAAATCTATTGGCAGATAGCACTTGGAGCGGCAACTCCCCATGAGGCCATGACCACTTTGACCTCCACCTCTTTCCATAGCCATGGGATGAGGCACGAGATAAGTTTATAACCCGGAAGAAGCAAATAGATGGATTGGACTTGACACCACGACACCTAATTTTGATTGGACCTAACTCAAGAGTGGGCACTTGGGGGCGTAATATAGCAACGACCATCTACCACCAATAATGAAACTATAAATACAAGGGATGGTCCCTCCTAAAACAATCGTTCACTTTGCCGGCGTAGCTAAAACAATCATACTTTTCGTTGTCCCCATGATGGTCATCGGTTAGGGCAGCTGCCTCAACACCGTCGGCCGGTACCAACACCATCCGTACCGGGCATGGCCGCCATCGGAGGTGGTTCGACAGCGGTGTTGGCACTTTGACACAAGACACGGCGCGCGGAGGAAAAGCAGACACCATCGGCCGTGATCTGTAGCGATCGCCTTAATGGTGCCTACGGTGAGGTGGATGCGGAGATGCTCGGGAATGGCGGGGCGGCTTGGCGGTAGGGAAGTTGAACTTTGCGTTGTCCCGGGAGGCGCCACCATAGAAACGAGAACATGGCGGCATCATAGGCAAGCGCCGCCTCAAGATCATCTTTGAACACCCGCCAATCCACGGCTTCAACCGGGTGCGTGGGATGCGGATCTCCATTGCCCACCCACCCCAAGGCCGCTCTCGCACGCCCGTCCAGCCCAGGGCCTTGCGTGGGCGACGGCGAGTGGCCATTGTGGGCATCATAGCCAGAGGCCCACCGCGGCACGGTTGGGAACGGCTCCTCCCTGCTGATGCCACAGTCCTGGTTGCCACGCTTACTGCGGGCATAGCTCATCACCTGCAGCGTGCAAGAAACCTCAGGGAGGGCAGAGTAGTGGCGCTAGGTGAAGATGAATGGCATAGAGGGTGTGTTTTTAAATGCATGGGCAGAGGTAGACCGGTTTGCTGGTACACAGGTCAATTAGTGAAGCATGGACGTAAAAACAATGGAGGTGACAATATGTCGATACTTTGCAAACGAGTTGTGCCTAAACCTACTTTGTGTGCTTATGTAGACTAATTTACTTGGTGGCGGGCGTAGTTCTTTTGGTTTTTCCTTGGCCCCCACGCTTGTTACTTTGGACATTCGGACCTACACCCCTCTTAAAGCCGCGATTAATTCGGGAGAGCACCTGGGGTAAGCAAGGAACTATAAAAAGTTTAAGATTGTGTGTGTCCTATTTTTTGTTACACGCCAAGGCGTCAATTTAGTTTGTTTCCTTTCTTCTATCTTTTAACATCGATTAGTCCCCACGAAAATGAACCGCCACTGGCCGGGGCTCGAATCTTGCCTAACATGTTAACAGATAGTAAAATTTGGATTAGGAAACGCTAATATGATCAATATGGAATACATGGCATCGAAAACGCCAAGCACCACATATATTTATTTCAAGGTGGTGAATAGGAACACTCACCGGTACATAGGTGAGAACACACACAAGCAAAAGTACACACAAACCTACCTAGGAACATGCATGATAGAGTAGCATAGGAGCCTAGCATTGGTAAATAAACTCTTGGAGAACATGACCATAAATTTGGACCTCTGAAGCCTGGCCGGGTTTCCAGGTTACACATCTTATTTGGTATTAGCGATGTTTTATTTCTTTGGATGGTACATACTATCATGGCATATATGATACAACGACCTTGAGGAAACGCCGGGGCGTAGTAGCTCGCACTTCTTAGAGGCCTTTGGTGATTGGGTCCACTGGCGGGGGAGTGCATAAATATAGGTTAGTGAGCTATTTGGAACAACTTCGGAATAGTGGTGGGAACTAACACAAAGCATGCATACACGTAAAGATTCCCGGTAGGGTTGTATGCGGGGATGCTCTCCATCACAAGGCTGAATAGTTGTTCGATAAAATGGACAAGTCGTGGGTCTACTCCGATGGCTTGGGCGGCTACTGCTCAATGGGCGTAAGAGGAGGCGACTAACGAATGGACATCACCATAGCTCGAGCAGGATGGAGCCAAGGCGGTCCAAAAGGTTTTTATGAGACTTCAATAGCCCGTCCATCTCTCGTGCAATGTATCATAGCTTTGGTTTGAACAAGGACCAGGTCTTCAAGTGGTTCATTTGCTTATACGTTTCCACGAAGGGATAGGTCGGATCATGGATGCAAATATTCTTCCTTGCTATAAAGTAGAATATTGCTTGCTTTCGAAAACTTTCTTTCACGTGCCTCATTTTTTGGTCATGAAAGAACCTTTGTTAAAGGTTTGAACCTTGGCATGCCCTTCTTGTCCGATGTGGAGCGAATCTCAATCTTTGAGCCAAGCCATCGTTTTACGGCTATCCACCTTCACTTTGCTCCCTCGGTGCGAATAAGCTGCGCCTAGCTTAGGAAGGATCTGTCTCAGCATGCTTTTGCGTGATATGTGAATTACAATCGGATCCTACACCAAATAATGCAAATAAGAAGTCTCGAAATATGGTTTAGATGGCCCTAGGGAATAACATCATGCCTGATTCCAAGGCAATTAAATAAAGTAATACCTGCGGCGGTAACACCTGCGGCATGGGGACATGGACACGCAAACCATCCGATGGAACTGGCGGGGGGACAAAGCGCATCCAGAAAAAGGATTCGATGGAAGTGGCGGCGGGGACATGGGCATCAAACCGTCGGATTGAAGTGGCGGCGGATGGTTCCTCCATGGCGCTCTTACCCTTATCGATGTTCTTCTGGCGCCCTTAGCGTTTTCCATGGTCTTGATAGATGAGCAACAACTTATTCTCTAAGATAGATAGCATACTCTGGTGCACACATAGCAACATAGCTTTTAGACCTAAAATAAAAGCAAATATAGTTACGACAACATGTTTACTTTCTTACTACCGATTCACGGCAACGGTTGTAACTATAGTATCCGGTCTACACAAGAATCTACAGGTACACATGCGAAGCTCCGAAAACATGGAAAAATGAGATAAAGGTGCTAAAAATATCTTTAATGCTTTGATTATGGATGGTGGTGTAACCAATTTATTGGAACATCGCTGGTACATGGGCTCCCAGTCTTTGTTTCCCTACCCATATCGGGAACCAATCGCAAGAAATTTGGAAGGTTGAATTACCTATTGCTTTGGCCTATGCCTGGTTCTAATACGTCGATGCAGCCCTAGACTCATATATAAATAGGCGAAGAAGGCTAGCTTGGTGAAGCATGTGCCGGTGGAGAATGCATGGGCAAGCGGGCTACATGCATGACAAGGATGAGGCGGCTTGAAGTATCTACCTTATTTGAGATGCACCGGGGACACCACCAAGCTAGCGGCTTGCTATAGTATCAATGTGTATGTGTGCATCGGTATGAACACACGCAAGGCCCATGGTCATGTGACTGAGTGGGTGCATGCATGCAAACGAGCTGCCCATGGTCATGTCTATGTTGACCTGGTGCATGCATGCACACGAGCTAAACTTATGCCCACTTGCATGGTCACATGACCGCTCTTCTAGGAGTGGTCCCTTACGTTATATAGGATTTTAGGCTTTTAGGAGGCTACAGATAAATATGCTGACTACATGTATCTATCCACATGACAAAACATGAAGGCGTCTGTATATTTGACCATGGAGAGTGTGGCCGGCAATTGGTCGATCACTTAGGCACGCCACCTCCTCCTTGGTGGGGAGAGCAGCCCCATGTCCCCGACTATATGCATCTATCCACACCATGACAAAACATAAATAGTTCCTCTATGTTTCACCCTTTAGCCTGTGTCTAGGAACTAGGTGACCAAATTGGCACGCTACCTGATCCTTGGTCTGGGAGCCCTATATCCCATCAATCTGTGTCCGGCAAGAACTGGTTTTACCAAATCGGCACACCACGATCCTTGGTCTAGGAGCCTATATCCCATCAATCCTTTCTGTGTATTGCTGGAGGAGTAAAAAAAGACCTCTTTCAATGAACTGTGCCAAAAAGTGACATCCTTTCTACGCAGAGCAATCACTCCTTTACCATGCACACCTTTACATTCAGAGTTCTACCATGCACACCTTTACATGCAGAGCTCTGGCATGGTCTCCTTTACTCTCTCTGTCCCAAATTATAAGTCATTCCAACAATCACTTAGGCACGCCACCTCCTCCTTGATCGGGGAGAGCAGCCCCATGTCCCTGACTATATGCATCTATCCACACCATGACAAAACATAAATAGTTCCTCTATTTTCACCCTTTGCTTTGTGTCGAGGCGGCGGTTGACCAAATTGGCACGCCACCTGATCCTTGGTCTGGGAGCCCTATATCCCATCAATCCTGTGTCCAGCAACTGGTTTACCAAATCGGCACGCCACCTGATCCTTGGTCTAGGAGCCCTATATCCCATCAATCCTTTACGTCTATTCTTTGGAGGAGTAAAAAAGACCTCTTTCAATGAAGCGTGCCCAAAAATGACATCCTTTACCATGCACACCTTTACATGCGAGAGTTCTACCATGCACACCTTTACATGCGAGAGCTGCAGCATGCTCTCCTTTACTCCCTCCGTCCCAAATTATAAGGCATTCCAACAATTTTAGAGAGTGAAAGACCCAAAAAGTATAGAGAGGAACATAAAAGATTTATGACATTAAGTAGGTATATACTATGGAGTTATAACTAATGAAGAATCTAATTGTACTTAATTGGTATAAAAATGCTATTCTATTATTATATAGATTTGGTCAAACTTAAAAACCGTGAGTCTTCAAGATTCATAGAATGATTTATAAATTGGGACGGAGGGAGCAAATGCAAACCATCAAGCTGTCTTTGTATTCCTTTGGGCGCAAAAATTTACCATGGTTTCCAAGAACCTCTGAGACCATTTCATGTGTTGCATGAGCTATCTCAAAGGAAGAATAGCATATGCAACCTCCTCGTTACTGTAAAATTGGTCTATCCCGCTTTGTTTTCTAGCCAATTGAATCCATGGTCGAGCTTTTTGTTAAGGAAAAAACATGTTCAGAGCTGCTTTTACGTAAGTCGTGCGAAGTTGGTCATTTCGCTTAGCTCTTTTGTGAGAGGTTGAGAACCAT
>JADLZL010006988.1:0-45403 GCA_015844335.1 Chrysopogon serrulatus | reverse complement strand
ATCCCTATCTTGATTGCTCGCCTAGATCTAGTGGATATCTATCTAATGCTCTCTTCGGCTCTTGATCCCCCCCTCCTCGGGGGGTCTGCCCCCTTTATTTATAGCCCGGTGGGATGAATGCGCGCCGTCGGATCAAACCGACTTAACAAAGGGTCGAGATGACTCCTGGAGAGCGGTGGAGAAGCTTCAGAAGGGGGGAATAAAACCTTAAGCGCGAGGGGCCGCCGGTGCGGGGTGGGGCTGCCCGGCCCCACCAGGAACTCCTCTGCGGTCCCGCTGCCGGTGTCTTGTGACTCTTCTCACGCCACAATTATATTTTTTCGTCGCGATCAAGTTTTATGATTATTATGCACTTTAATCCCTCTTTTAGCTTTTACGGATAATTCCACTAAAAATATACAATTCACTAAAACTCATTGAAATTATTAGTAATAACCCTATTCTAATAGATATTCATGTATGACATGTGGATATTTGCTAGTAAAATTATACATTAATAGGTGTCAACAGGAGTCTTGCTCTGGTCCTCCTCCTTCTACTACCGAGTTGTTGGAGAATGCAATGAAGTTATGCCTCCTCCGCCTCCGCTCTTTTCTTGCTTTCCGGCGTGCCCCCTAAAGGGTTCTTTCTCCGAGTTCTTTTTTCTTGTGTCTTTTGTTTTAACTCTTTATCTTTCTAGATCAATTGCCGCCGTCTCCTCGGCTCGCTTCCGACTGAAGACCGTGGAGTGTGGAGGTTTGGGGTCAAGTACTTTCTGCTCGATTCTCAACCGGCCGTGAAGTCGCCTCTGGTGGCGGCGGGAGTAGTAGCTGCATCTTTTGTGGCTGCAACTTCTATGCTTCCGGTCGTGGAAGTTGTGGCCACCCCGGGGGGAGTGGATTTGCCTGTTGCTGAGCCCCTGAATTCTTCTCGTCTTCGGGTTGGATGTTCTTCTCCTTTGTCTCCTTCTTGTGCTCCTTGGGATATGGTTCATGATATGAAGTTGGTGCGGGAGCCGGAGGTGGAGTTTGATCCGACTCTCGCCTTTAGGGGACTTGAGTCCGGATGGAACTTTTGTTCAAAGCTTCTATTCATTCTTTTGCACAAAGAATTCCAGTGAGTTCTGAATTTTTTTTTGTACTTTCTGTGGCTTGGTCTTATTTGCCCTCTGTTTACGTAGTTATATTGGTGACTTTGACTTTTTTGGCTCGACTAAGTCACAAAGAAAGCCGTTAGAGGAGCTGGCTTCTTTGAAGTCTGAGCTTGAAGCGGAGCGCCAAGGGCGCCAGTTATCTGAGACTGCTCTGAGGGCTCAGATTGCTGAGGCTGAGCGGCATAAGTCGGCTACCGTTGAATCTAAGAAGGACTCATCGAGAAAATCAAGATTCTTGATAAAGATTTCCGTGGTACTTTTTTGCTTCTTTTATGCTTGTCTTTTTATATTATTTCTTTGTCGACTTGTTTTCTCGCTTTTGTTTTGAAGCTTTGAAGAAGAAGTATTCGTAAGAGACCAAGCTTTGAAGCTTAAGGTGAAAACCTTCCGCAACGAGTCGAGAAGGTAAAAGAAAATGTCAAGAAGTCCTTTGTCGAGCTCACCGATTAGGCGTGGTGCCGATCCGATCTTTTGCAGGCCAAGGCATTAGTGGAAGACTTGTCGGCTCATCTCAAGGCTTCAGAGGAGAGATGGTTGGCTCTTTGGAATTCTCGTCAGAAGCTTGTCGACATGTTGAGAAAGCCCGAAGATGCCGGCCCCGACTTGCCCGCTTTTTGCCTCTCGGGCCGCCTCGCCGGTTGTTGGCTTTGTGAAAGAAGGCATCCAAGTCAGCGTCCAAAGTGTCTTGGGGGCGTATTCGGTTGATTGACCCGAATTTGCCTCTCGAGAGGATCTTGGATGGCGCGGAGACCCCTCGGCCGAGGGGCCCTCTCACGCCCGAAGCCACCGCCTTGGATTTAGCCCAACAATTTATAGAACTTGTAGAGATAGATTATGTACCTATGGGTGGTAGTGGTGGCCAATAGTAAACTTCTTTATTGTAAGAATACTTTGTGCCTTTTCTTAGGCCTTTTTGCAAGAGGGAATATTCTTTGTTTTCCTCTTTGTTTTTTATCGTGAATCTCCGTATGAGTTCTTGTTACTTCATCCGTGTTCTGATAGATCAGGCTTATCTTTTTGACCTCATCTAGGTCTGAAAAGACGCTAGGATGGTTCGGACCGTGGATCCTCATCCGAGTTCTGTAGTCTAGAAGTTGGGATAGGTCGAGCTATCTTTTTGCTCTCATCTAGGTCTGAAAAGACGCTAGGATGGTTCGGACCGTGGATCCTCATCCGAGTTCTGTAGTCTAGAAGTCGGGATAGGTCGAGCTATCTTTTTGCTCTCATCTAGGTCTGAAAAGACGCTAGGATATTTTGGACCGTGGGTCCTCATCCGAGTTCTGCAATCTAGAAGTCGGGATAGGTCGAGCTATCTTTTTGCTCTCATCTAGGTCTGAAAAGACGCTAGGATATTTTGGACCGTGGGTTCTCATCCGAGTTCTGTAATCTAGAAGTCAAGATAGGTCGAACTATCTTTTTGCTCTCATCTAGGTCTGAAAAGACGTTAGGATATTTTGGACCATGGGTCCTCATTCGAGTTCTGTGATCTAGAAGTCGAGATAGGTCGAGCTATCTTTTTTTGCTCTCATCTAGGCCTAAAAAGACGCTAGGATATTTCGGACCGTATCCCAGTTCTCGTAATCTAGAAGATAGGTCGAGCAACCGCTTTTGCTCTCATCTAGGTCCTCATATTTTGGACCGTGGGTCCTCATCCGAGTTCTGTAATCTAGAAGTCGAGATAGGTCGAGCTATCTTTTTTGCTCTCATCTAGGTCTGAAAAGACGCTAGGATATTATAATCTTCTTCTGAAAAATGAGTTTTATTGAAAGAAGTAGTACATGTTACAGTGTCTTTTGGTTCATGCAAAGAATCATCATAATTGGGAGATGTGCCAAGAGTTTTTTATTGGTGATCCATCTTCAGTTATCAGCTCATAAGACCCAGGTCCTATTACTTTTGCTACTATGAAAGGGCCTTCCCAAGGACTGAGTAGTTTGTGTCTTCCGTCTGGTGTCTGAATTCTTCAGAGGACCAGGTCTCCGGCTTGTAAGCTTCTTGGATGTATGCTTTTTATCATAATGTCTTTGTAATCCTTGCATGTATCTTGCTGATTGTAATGTTGCGTTGATTCTTATTTCTTCCATACTGTCGATTTCTAGTTTTCTTGTTTCCTCTGCTTCTCCTTTGTTATATTGCTCGATTTTTGCGGATGTCCAGATTAAGTCTGCTGGGTAGTACGGCTTTCCGATCCGTATACTAAAAAAAGAAAGGCGAGTAGCCTGTTGCTCTGCTTATTTGAGTTCTTAGTCTCCGCACTACTTTTAATAGCTCGTCTATCTATTTTGATCCATAATCTTTGAGATCCTCATATAGTCTTGGTTTTAAGCCTTTTTTTGCTAAGATTAGGCCGTTGGCTCTTTCTACTTATCCGCTTTGCTTGTCGATGGACGACTGATGCGTAATCTATACCGAATCCACAATCTTATGCCCAACTTTTGAATTCATTAGTCGTGGAAAGGAGATCCCGTGATCTGTAATTATTCTATTTGGCATTCTAAATCTGTGCATGATTTCTTGGATGAATTCTTGTGCTTTTGGCTGAACTGTATTTTACTAAAGGCTTATATTCTATCCATTTGGTAAATTTGTCGATGGCCACGAAAATATACTCGAATCCTCCTTTAGATTTTTTGAGCGGTCCGACTTGATCAAGACCCAGCATGAAAACGGCCATGCTGGTGGAATACATATCAAATTGTGAGCTGGAACGTGAGCTTGTCTTGCGAACATTTGGTAATTCTTGTAGTGTCTGACTAGTTCTTCGGCGTCCTTTAGTGCTGTTGGCCAATAAAATCCAGATCGAAATGCTTTTCCGACTAGTGTTCTTGAGGATGCATGATTCCCACAGCAATCAGAGTGCATTTCTAGTAATATTTCTTTTCCTTCGATGTTGGGACACATCTCCGGTAGTACCCCGATGATGCTGCTCTTTTATAGAGATTGTTTCCTATCAGGACGTAGTTTTTGCTTCTTCTGATAATCTGAGTTACTTCTGCTTTTTTTTTACGGGCAGTTTCTTTTCTTTGATGTAGTCTATGAATACCCGCATCCATGCTGAGTTGGTTGAGTAAATTGCTAGGACTTGCTCGTTCGCCTTGCTTTCGAAGTTCTTGCCTTTGCTGGGTTTTTGATTGAGGGTTTGGTTAGTTCCTTGAAAAAGACCCTAGCCGGCACTTTTGCTCTGTCTAAGCCAAGTTTGGCTAATACATCAGCGGGCGACATTTGAGTCCCGTAGTATATGATGAATTTCTAAGCCTTGAAAATTCTTCTCAATTTTTCGTATTTCTACGCAATAAGCATCCATGTTTTCTTTGGTGCAATCCCAATTTTTATTTATTTGGTTAACTACCACCGCTGAATCTCCGTAGACAAGTAGTCTTTGATCCCTAGTGATGTTGCAACTTGTAGACCATGAATAAGAGCTTCATACTCGCTTCATTGTTTGTGACTTGCCATAGGATTTATAGAACATATTTGAGTTGTTTTCCATCTGGTGCGATAAGTATTACTCCCCGCTCCTGCCCTCCTAGTTTTAAGGATCAATCAAGTACATTTTCTAATATGGTCTAGGATGGCGTCCGGTGGGTTGTTGTATTTCGGTCCATTCCACATGAAGTCGGGTAATGCTTGGGATTTAATTGCCTTTCTTGGAGTGAATTCAATCTTTAGTGCTCCGAGTTCAACTGCCTATTTTGAGATTCGTCCTGTTGAATCTCGGTTTCTTAAAATATCTCCAAGTAGAAAATCTGTTACGATGATGATTTTGTGATCTTTAAAGTAATGCCTGAGCTTTCTTGATGTTATCAGTATTATGTAGAATAGTTTTTGCACATGTGGATATCTCACTTTTGATATTATGAGTACTTTACTTATATAGTAGACTGGTCTTCGGACTTTATAAATGTGTCCCTGTTCTCTTTCAACTATGATAGCAGTGCTTATTACTGAAGTAGTTGCAGTGATGTAAAGCATGAGATCTTCACCTTTCCTTGGTGGTACTAGTACTAGAGATGTGCTGATGTATGCTTTTAGCTTGTCGAAAGCTTCTTGAGCTTCTTCGTTCCAAGTGAACTTGTCTGTCTTCTTTAGTAATTTGAAGAAAGGTAAGCCCTTTTCTCCGAGTCTTGAAATAAATCTGTTGAGTGCGGCTATGCAACATGTTAATTTTGTAGATCTTCTATATCTGCTAGAGGTCCCATCTTGGTTATTGCCTTGATTTATTTTGTGCTTGCTTCGATTCTTCTCTGACTGACTAGAAATCCGAGTAGTTGTCCTGATGATACGCCAAACACGCATTTATTTGGGTTGAGTTTCCACTTCCATCTTTTGAGATTGTCGAAGGTTTGTTATAGATCTTCTATTAGGAAATCTAGGTTCTTTGTTTTGACGACGACATCATCCATAAGCTTCCACGTTTTTTTCCAATTTGATCTCCTAGACAAGTTTGAATTACTCTTTGATAAGTTGCTCCTGCGTTTTTGAGTCCGAAGGACATTGTTTTGTAGCAATATGCTCCGAATGGAGTGATGAAAGAAGTCTTGCTTTGGTCTTCTTCTTTTAGTGCAATCTGGTGATAGCCTGAATAGCAGTCTAAAAAAGATAGTAGAGCTGCTCCTGCTGTTGAGTCCACTATTTGATCAATTCTTGGTAATTCGAATGGGTCTTTTGGACAATGTTTGTTGAGATCAAGTGTAGCCGACGCACATACACCATTCATTCGTCCTGTTCTTTTGTGTACTGTAATTGGGTTGGCTAGCCAATCCGGATGTAAGATTTCTCTTATGAAGCCTGTTGCCGTAATTTGGCTATTTCCTTCTTTATTGCTTCCTTCTTGTCGATGGAAAAAACGGCGTAACCTCTGCTTGATTGGTTTTACTTTTTGTTGACTTCAATTTTGTGCTCGACCAACTCCCTTGGGACCCCGCATATCACCTGGTTTCAAGCAAATATGTCTTTGTTGTCCCGTAAGAAGTTGGTGAGCGCGAGTTCCTATTTGATAGACAGATATGCACCGATGGTGGCTATTTTGGATGGGTCGCCAGGTCTCTAAATCGATCTTCTTGGTACTTTCTCCTTCGGCTGAGGTGAGAATACTTTGTTTTTTGGCTAGTATCTCTAATTCTTCTGTTCTTATTTCCACCGTTGCCGAAGTTGATTTCTCCTTGTACTTTTGAGGATATTTGTATGGCTTGCACATCGCATTCATAGACACATTTTAGATCTCCCCGAGAGAGAGTACTTTTCGTGTGGTCCCGCATTTTTGAGTAGTAAGTAGGGATAGTGAGGTATAGCTAAGAATTTTGCCAATGCTTTGGTCTTCCCAATATAGCATGATAAGATGATTCAAAATCTGTGACTTCAAATTTGATGAGTTCTATACGATAATTTGTAGAAGTTCTAAATGTTACTGGTAGTGTTATTTGCCCGAGGTGCATTGCTGGCCTTTCGGGTACTATTCCATAGAACGGTACACTTGTTGGCGTAATCATTTTTGAGAATTCCGGCCCCATCTTCCTTAGGGTATCTGTAAATATGATGTTGAGTCCTGCTCCCCCATCAATGAGTACCTTGGTTACTATTATTGCCACGATTGTTGGTCCGAGTACCAGTGGGTATAGTCCTGCGTTTCTAACACTTGTCCATTGATCTTCTCGTGAAAATTGAATTGGATATTGTGACCAATTTAGATATCGTGGAGTAGTCGGTTCCGCTGCCATGATTGTTCTCTAGGACTCCTGAGAATATTACTGCCATTGTTGCTCTTGGGTTTTAGAACCCGTTATCTGCTGGATTATCATCTTCTTTTTTCTCTCCGTTCTCCTCTTTTTCTTGTCTGTCTTTCTTCATATATCTTTCCTGAAAAATTCGACATTCTTCCGTTGGGTGAATTCCAGTTGGGTGATAGACGCATTTTATTTTCTCGAGTTCTTCAAATTTTCTAGTCAGGTAGAATTTCTTTCTTTCAATGGTAGCCACAGTATTATCTGAATATCTTTTCTTGTTGTGGTATTCTTGTCTGTCACCTGGGTGCTCCATCTCCCCGAGTTGTCTTGCTTGTCCGAGTTGTTTCTTAAATGCCGAGTTGTTTCTCCCGTCGAAGTTATTTCGATTGTCCGGGAATCTTTCCCATGTGTTTTTCTTCTGCTGTAATCATCTTTTTCGATCGTTCTCTTGAACTTGTTATTTGTTCGTGGGTTTTCTTTGCAAAATCGTAAAACATCCATCTTACTCTCAAGCCATATGGGAATGCTTCGATTACTTCTCTCTCGGTAATGTCGTGTACTTGTGCTCTTAGCTCCCTAAATCTTCTATAAAAATCTCTGAGGCTTTCTCCTTGATTTTGCTTTAGGCCTTTCAACTCGGCCTATGTTATAGGGTGTGTGAGTATCCCCGCAAAATTTTCACAAAAAGCTTTCTGAAGATCGCCCTATGTTTTGATTGATCCCGGGCACAACTTGTCGAACCATTGTAGTGGTAATATTTCTAGTGCCATTGGAAAAATAATGCTTTAGTGTCGTCGTCTCCTCCGGCCAATTCTATTGACTGGGAATAGATCCTCAACCATTGCATTGATTCTATCTTGCCGTCGTATTTTGAGTGATTTGATGGTTTGAATTTGTGAGGTAGTCTGACAGTGAGTAGTCTTCTCGTGAAGCAGGGGAATCTGTCGGGTACTTTTTCTAGCTTGTAGTCGAAATCTGCTTGGCTGTTGTATCTTGTAGGCAATCTGAGAAAACTCCGAGGAGGAGTTGGTAGTCTCTCCCTGTTTTCTCCTGTTTTCTCTGTCCAATCGTGATGTGTTTGAGTTCTGCTGTTGCTTGGGACAGATAGCCTTTCAAATGCGGATGCTCTCTGACTTCTTTGGCTTGTCTGCTTAGAAGGTATGCGATGAGGGGGTACTCGGTCATCTTGTATTCTTTGTGCAGTAGTTCTGAGTAGATTTCTGAGTCTGGCTTGCTCTTCACTTGGACGGGATATAGCATCGATTTCATTGATTAACTCATGTATCTTGTCAATGGGGTCGAGTCTAGCTCTTGCTGTTGCTCGTCTTTCTTCGGCTTCTTTTTCTGCTCTTTTTTCATTGTACTCGGCTAATTCTTCTCCGTATTTGCGCCAAGTTTCCCTGCGTTCTTGAACTCGGTTTCTTCTTTCTCCCCTTTTCTTGTTTCTTCTTTCCCTTGCTGCCCTTTGGCTATCAGTCTCCCCTTCCCTTGTAACGGAGTCAGGTGGGATATCGGCTTCTGATTCTTCCGAAGACTTGTAGTTGGGTTGAACTGGCAGAACTAGGGGTTGCCTGATCATAAATACTTCCTGATGTGCCTTTGGCAAGTAGTCGGTTTCTTCTTCTAAAGATCTTCCATATTGAAAAGGGAGGGGAGTAAGGTACTTATCTTGTTCGGAGATGTTTCCTGCAATTGAGCCATTAGATTCCATCGTCCTTTGGATGATATTTTAGCACGTCTGGGCTACGTTGTTGAGACCGTAGTGAAAAGAACTCGGTATCTTTTGTAGTCTTGGTCCTGAAGTTCCTTCTTCAGTTATCTTGAGCTTTGAGAAGATTTCGTGTGTCTTCGGCTCGGATTCTTAAAGTAGTCGACCGTGGAGAACTCCGTAGTCGTCCGCTTCGTAGATCCAGCTTCCAAAAACGAAGATTGAGCCCTTTGGGAAGAGCATTGTGTGTAGGTCCACTGAGCCTTTGACGTCGAATTCCGCCGAAAAAGCCCCTACCTAGCGGCGCTAGTCCGGTGTTTAGCCACCGATAGCCTGCCAAGGGGTTCCGGTAGCAGTTGCTTCAGATCTCGGCGAATACTAGAACTCGGCGGTTTACGCAAGAGACACTCGGTTTATCCTGGTTCGAGCCCTCGTCGTCAAGTAAAAGCTATACTCCAAATACCTTAGCCTTTTACGTTGGATTGATGTATGATTGTGTGTTGTTACAATGAGGGTGCTCGGGCTCTTTTTTATGAGAGAAAGGAGCCGAACTTTGAATCTAATCCTAGTCGGACTAGTAGAGAGAGTTCCGTTCCTATTACGAGTTACTTTCTATTTGCCTAACTAGGGATGGGCGTCATCTACTCGAATCGGTCCTCTTGCCTCCGCCTTGTAGGCCCGCCTGGTCGAGAGTTATGCCGATAAGGGGCCGTCTTGGTCCCGCATCGACAAAGGGGTTGGGAGCGTGGAGAGCCCGCGGTGTGAGTAAGGAGAGCGCGGTGGACTCCATGGGGGGCGGTGACGGTTGCCGCGGGGCGAGCCGCTCTTGGAGGTGTGGACCATCGAGGAGGCACGCTGCGCTCGGCCTCCGCCTTGGGGCCCCTTCGGGCGCCACGCCTCCTCCTCCCGCGCAGACCGGCATCGACCGGCCCCGCTCCTCGCTCTTGGAGGCGTCGACCGCTGTTGGGGGAGAGAAGGGGAAAGAAGGGCGAGATTTTTTGTCTTGGCGGGGTCCACAAGTAAAAACAAGCACCGGTGCCAACGTTGTGGAATCCAACGAGATGAGGCATCGGTGGCATGTGTCGGGTAAAAAAAAAAATTTAGCACCGATACATTGTGGATAGTCTAAGATTGGGAATTATTGGAGAATGTTTTTTTTTGTAAAAAATAAGAATGGCAGGGAACTGTTGGACATGAGAAAGGCTTTTTGGGGTGCAATGCAAGAGGCACCTGTATGTCCTGTTTTCAGATTCTCCGCAGCTTTGTGGCTTTGTCCACTCAGATCGACTCTGGCATGCACAAGAATGCCTGTAGATGCATCGGTTGCACGGATTCCCCATCTTCAATCCTGTGACCACATGGTACGGTACCACGTTCGCCAGTACGCGCGTACAAACGTTGTGCAAGCCGTACAAAATATGCATCCCATTGTTATCAAGAAAAAAAAAAAATGCATACCACTGTCTTCTAGTTACGGCCATTCAATAAAAAGTTGTAGTTTTTCAATGTAAATTGATTAAACTTGACAAGGCAACGGCTCCGGCACTTCCTTTTTAGAACAGGTGGTTAAAGAAATTAATTTTCTTTATTAATTTGCATCCGGTTCCGCTGGGCCTAGCCGTCCCAAACCCAGCCCGAGGTGAGCCCAGATCCGGATGGGAAGTAACGTGCGTGATGCTGCCAGTTTTTTCCGTTCACTCGGCTCTCTTCCTTCTCACGCCGGAGTCGGAGCAGCTCTCCATCCCGGCGACCGAGCAATGGCGGCACCGTCGCAGCGGCGGCCTCCCATCGCCCAACGTGCTACCGGGCCTTGGGAGGGACCCGCCCTCGCGCCCCGCTCCATTGGCCACAGGAGGCGGCCGCCGCGCCGCCCCCGCGACACCAGCAGGCGGATCTGAGGGCACGGCTGGGCCGGAGCTGCCCGGCCTTGCCCCGCAGCTCCACCACCGGCCGTCGGAGACTCCCGCCATCGCCCTGCCCGCGACACCGGCAACAACCCCCCCCCCCCCCCCCCAAAATCCCATTTCGTTGTGCTGGCATAATTCCTCGTATTAATGACGAACCAGACTTGCAATGGAGGAAGTTTCAGATTTTCCTTGCAAATACGGTACCTGCATGTAGTCTAGTTATAATGTTTTTGTAATGCAATTGTATTTCCCCTGAAATATATTGCAGGTAATTGATGCATACGCTTTGTAGGCACTTGGAGCATTCGACAAATAAACAACTTGCCACAGCAAACTGATGAGTGAGTACATTCCAAGACTGATGATCCAGAACATGTATTATAGTTTATTGTTATCTTATTTTTCTTCCTATTCGCAGATACTCCTGTGGATTATTTGTGCTAGGTATATGGAACTCTGGAGTGGAACAAGGCTAGTCCAAGATTTCACACAGGTCAGTCAATAGCCGAACACTTAACACTTACTTTAACTAAACATTCATTGTACTTATGCGATGGTGGGAGTACTGATGATGGATTTTTTAACCAGGACGACATACACATCTTTCGGCTGAAAATGATCTAGGAGATTATAGTTTCCCCCACAAATGATGTACAAGAATCGAAGGAAATTAAGCGTGGAAGGCATTGCCCGAGCACTGAAGCGTTAGAGAATAGTGTTAGAAAATATAGATATTTATTTTAGTCAAGATCGAGATACTTGGGTGCTTACTATTTGGTTTGTTAGTGAAACTATGTTCTATTAAGTTCATTTGTTAGGTTCAGTGGTTTGTTAGTTTTGTTTCAGACTCATGTCACAATTTGGATTACAAATAAGATTAGGTTCAGTGGTTTGATTGCTCAATCATTATGGGCTTTGATATTCTCATATGATCATGTCCGGAGTGGCTCTATCGTTCTTGTTTAGTTGTTTCTTGAGCACTAGCGTGCTTTCTTCCGGCTTCTGATCCTTTCCTAGGAAGGTTGGACTAGCATGATTCACAGGTGCTCATTTCAGCAGGAGCCGGCGACTAGCACTGGGGACCTGCTCATGCCTGACGAAATCGTTCTTGCATTTTTTGTGACGATCGTTTCGAAAGAAGTGTAGACGGAAACTAAGTGTGATTTGGAAGTTCAATCTTTCTCAAAATATCATGCACAGTAAGCCACTCCAGCTCCTCGAGCAGTCGAGTTCTCCACCACGTCTTCTTCAATTGCTGAAACCAAAAAGGGTACTCACTCTCATCAGTCATCAGTATTCACCTGGTCGGCCTTGGACCGTCTGTGTACTCGTGTACCGATCAGTTGGTGTGAACGCGGAGCAGACGTCCCTGACCTCGCCGTCCCCGGTGATGGCGCCGATGGTGCCCATCTTGACCATGGCGGCGGCGAAGTCCCGCTGGAACCTGCGCGTAGAGGTGCCGAGGTAAGCGTCGACGAGCGCGCGGGTGATGTTGCTGCTGGCGAGCGCAGCGTCGGAGGCGGTGATGGCGAGCTCGGAGCGGATGTTCCTGAGGATGGAATCGTTGAAGTCGGCCTCGCTGCCACGGTCTAGCGACAGCCGCATGTTGAAGTCGCCCGGCGGGCACCGCGGCCTGAGCTCCGCCAAGAACGGTGCCGGGATCGACGAGTCTGGCCCCCGCCCACCGCCCACCGTCCGGCAGCGGAAGTCGTTCGTCGGGCACCGCGCCCTGAGCTCCGCCACGGACGGCGCCGGGATCGACGGGTCCGGCCCCGCCCGCCGCCCGGCAGCAGGTAGCTGTGAGGACGAGGTCACGGTCATCAAGGCCGCTGGCGGCGAACCATGAGCAGAGCACGCGGATGGAGTCGCCGGCGTCCGGCAGCACGTCGGCGTCTTCTTCAACGGCGGCGGCGGCGCCGCCGGAGCTCCTTGTCGGAGGAGGGGGAGGAGTACAGATCGACTGCTATCGCGACACCGCCAACCTCATCTTCCTCCCACAGCGACGGCGCTGCTCTGCTCGGTGGCTCAGGATGGAGAGCCGCTCTCCGTGCGTGAGAAGGAAGAGAAAGCCGAGTGAGCGGAAAAAACTGAACAGCAGCATCACGCACGTTACTTCCCCATCTGGATCTGGGCTCACCTCTGACTGGGCTTGGACAGGCTGGGCCCAGGGGGGATCCAGATGCAAATTAATAAAGAAAATTATAATTTCTTTAACTACCTGTTTTAAGATTCGTGCAAATTTCTATAAAAGGGAGTACCAGAGCAGTTGCCACTTGACAATTGTAAATTTTTTTTCTTTTGAACGAATGGAGTATATCGTCAACCTGCCGGCCATATTGATATATAGCTAGCTAGGTACTAGCCCCGAATCGGGCCGGAGCGCATATACTCCTGTACTGTATGTATACGTATCCTACACAGCCCGTCCATTTCAATCAACCGGCACGGAAGATATGTACATGGAGAGGAAACAGCGATCACCACAAAGTATACGGAGTTTTTATTTTTATTTTTTTGAAGCAAAAGTATGCGAAGTTATATATGAAGAAGTACGAAGAAAAAAGACCGTCCCTGGAAAGACGAAACGCCGAGTACACGTACGTGTATATAGATGTAGCTGCACAGTATAATGAGATGTACTGTATGAACCTATATTATACTTACGATTTACGAGTACGCGTATGTATACTGTATACAGGCCACCACGAACCCATACACCCCCGATATCCACTCGAAAATACGAAACGATGCACATGTATGCTCGTACTAGCATCACTACAGTGCGCACGCCTCTTCAACGCGTACTATTTACGCCGTACGAATGCACATGGCCGTACCCGTACGTAAGGCCTTGTTCATTTCCCATGTTGCAGGTTTTTCCACTCTCTCCATCACATCAATTTCTACCCATATATGGGCGATTAAATATTAGTGAAAAAAAATAACTAATTACACAGTTTTGTTGTAAATCACGAGATGAATCTTTTGAGTCTAGTTGGACCACGATTGGACAATATTTGCCAAATACAAACGAAATGCTTTTGTAAATCACAGTTGTAACTTTTTCTAACATTTACTGGACCCGAACAAGCCAAAGTGACCGACCACCAGCGAGCGAGCCCCGGGGTACAATTGAAAGTTTCTGGGAGAGGATGAAAGGAAGGAAGAAAAATTAAATAATTGTTAGAAAATAAAAGAAGTTAACTATTATTAATTTTTATATAATGAATTTTGCAAAAAAAGAGCAAAATTCATCTCCTGTTCTCGAATTTGGTCGGAGATGTCATCTAGGTCTTTGTACTTTTAAAGTGATATATGTGAGTCCCTAAACTTATCGATGATGTCATTCGGTGTCTAAACTTTTAAGGTCATCACCGCGAGATCCCTAAACTTAACCGACGGTGTTATCTCCGTCCCTCGAACTTTTAAGATGATCACCGCAAGTCTCTAAACTTGATCGGCGGTGTTAGTATTATTAAAAGTTCTAGTACTATGATATAATACTATACTACTATTAATAATACTATTATTAAATGTTCTATAATAATATTAATTCTATTATCAGAAGTTACCTACAGTACTAAAATTTTTAATAATAATGTTATAGTATTAATAATAGAGAAAAGTTACTTTTATAATACTACTATTAAAACTTTTAAAATAATACTAAAAACTTTAAAAAAAATACTAAAATTAGAAGTAACTTTTAATAGAGAAAAGTTTTAATACTATAGGTAACTTTCAATATTATTTAATACTATTAAATATTAATGATGCATAAATATTAAATTAATTTTAGCATTTTCTATTTTTCTAATCTATGACTATTTTTCATTTTAATACTATAGGTAACTTTTAATACTATATACATTATTCGGTTTAAACTAAAATAGAAAAATACTAAAATTAATTTATTATTTATGTATCATTAACAAAGATGTAAAAATAATATTAAAATTACCTATAGTATTAAAAGTTTTCTCTATTAAAAGTTGCTTCTAATTTTAATATTATTTTAAAAGTTTCAACAGTAGTATTATGGAAGTAGCTTTTCTTTTTAAAACTTAATAATACTATGCGTTTAAATTGGGATGACACTATTAACTAAGTTTAGAGATCTACGGTGATCACTTTGAAAGTTGAGGTACCGCGATAACATCGCTGTCAAAGTTCGGGATCGTGTTGATCATCTTAAAAGTTTAGGGACCTAAATGACATCTTACATTAAGTTTAGGAACATACTGATACTACTTTAAATGTTTAGGGACCTAGATGATATGTTCAGCCAAGTTTAAGGACCTGAGATTGAATTTTGCTCGCAAAAGAAGAATGCATAAAACGCTGATGATACAGGGGAAACAGCAGCTGGGCGATGGCGCTAGCAGCTGCTCCTGCTCTGCAATGGGAAGGAATAAAGCTGTGGTACTCGTACAACTACTCCCTCCATCCACAAATAACTTGCCTTCTTTGACTTTTAAAAATTGTGTTTGACCATTCGTCTTATTCAAAAATTTTATACATATTGTAAAATAAGTAAATCATTATCAAAGTATCTCTAGTGATAGAATAAGTCATAACAAGATACATAATATTTATATAAAATTTTTGAATAAGATAAATGGTCAAACACAGTTTTTAAAAAGTCAAAGAAGATAAGTTATTTGTGGACGGGAAATAGTGCGACCTGTCCTGGTGCTCTACTTAATGGGCGCTGCTAGATTCTATGGGGATCTCGTGCTTCTTGTGCGAACAGAAGTGAGCAGCACAACAGGCACGGGCACATGGCGTCGAGACGACAGTTCCGCGTGCACGAGCGCACGCGCAGGTAGTATCTCGTCGGGGCGAGAGATCGATGCCTGCCTCGGTCGCTCGCTTTCTTTGTGAGGTGCTGTTGTGAGCCTGAACTGGAGCTGCGATCCGATCTCCTCGTCTCGCCCGCCCATGCGCGCGCGCTTTTGCTTTGGTCGTTCATTGTGCTCTTCTGCCCGTACGTAGTCGAGACACGAGTGGGCGATGCAGTGCATGCAGATGCGTGTTGCAGTGCAGGCGCGCGCGTGCTTTACGGCTTTTGGCGTACTAGGGCTGAGGCTGCTAGCTACTGTAGGCTCGAGACAGCTCCATCGTCTGACAGATAACAATTGACAAGCATGCCGGCTAGCGTGCACAGCGGCGACGAGTGCTCATGTGGCCGGGGGACAAATGTGTCTCGATCGATCGCACGCATGGAATCTTGGCAGATGGTACGATGGATTGTCTCGATGCACAAAATGCGGCTATGACGGAGCACCTGCTTTCCGACGATGCCGCAGCTGTGCCCGTCCTTCACCGGCGCTTGTCATGACTCATATGATGCTACTGCCATCACGCCTTAAGATAGATAAGGCCCCGCCGCACTTCAAATCCACTGCCTGCTGCACCACCGGCCTGCTAGCTAGACGAGGACATTGGTAGGCGACAGAACCGAAATCTTTTGCGATTTTCCATCGCACTCCAATACTACCAGTCCAGGCCACTCACGCACGTTTCATCTAGCCCTGACTGGACTGGCCATGATAGCACGCATGTGAAAGTGAAACCAACGCAAGCAAGCGGCCAGCGCGGGCAGTAATAGCAGTCAGAAAAAATCAACATTGTATATTTATCGATGATCCTAGCAGCCAATAGCCAAAGACAGCGCAAGTGAAGTCAGTCGACCTTTACCCGTCACCTAACACCTGGAAATTTGACCGTGATTATCTTCCCGCTTAACCTGTTTTTGTCAGCGATGATTATCTTCCCGCCAAATCGGAACTGATGATCACTAGAACTGCGATTGTTTTTTTAACTGACGACAAAAGCTTTGCCGTGATTTATATTAGATAGAGCGAGAAAACAAAAATACAAACATTAGCTTCAGTTTTTTCCGTTGAAAACCGGACTAAAAACTATCAACTAGAAAAGTACACCACTCATCCTGATCAATATTAGAACACCGTCCAAACAACTTCCTACTTTGCCCCACTACTTGCTCATACACCTCAGCCAACTTGGTCCAAACTATCTGACAACTCAACAGCACTAGCTACAATCTAACAACCAGAGTGAGCCAAGAAACCAACTAGCTAAAGCAACAATCTGAATACTACATGGAAACATCATCAAACAATATATCCTTTCGTTTCTCGTCATAAACAAACTCGGCGGCTCGATCGGCCGGGCATGACGTCTCCCTCAGCGGAACTAATTAAGCAGCGGTTTCATCGTTTCGGCGTGCGTCGTCCTCTCATCTTGCCGGGGTCACGCAAACCTCGCGGGCGTCCACTAGTACTAGTAGCTTAGCTAGCTACTGGCCGCCGGCCGGTTCCGGCAGGTACGTACGTCCAGTCCAATCGAGGTCGATGGAGGCGGGGGCGGTGGACAACTTGCTCGATCGGTTTGGAGGGGATTAGAGTAGAATTTTCTTTCCACTACTCATAGCACGTCGTCGTCGTCGGCTTTCGTTGCAGGCGTGCTCCCCGTGTTGTCTGGTTCCTGAACCAATTGCTCCCACACGACACGAGGACGAGGATGATGCGGCAGCCGGCGGCGGCATCCTAGCTCTCGCCGTCCACCGCGATGTTTTTGGTTTCTGGATGGATAGTGGCGTAGTGCGGACGTGCGGTGCAGTGCACAAAAAGTCCATCTCGGTGCCAGTTGTCGCCCGTGCTTGCTCCTTTATGGTCTCTCCCACCGTCCCACGCCTCTCTTAGTCTGAATTTGATTTTGAAATTTTGATGATGACAAAAATTATGTGCTTAATTATATATGTAGTCCATTCTCCAAGGCTAGCTTTCAAGACCAAATGTTTGACAGAAGAGTATAACAAGAGAACAGAGAAATTCTTGGTCGGATCACGTCTCATGATCGCGACGCCAAATCGATTGAAGTCTTGAACGCCTCGTCGACTTGATGAATTTGGGGGCTCAGTGTTCGGTAAGTACTCTTCGGACTGTTTCTCCTCAGGGAGACAGGAATGGTTCCATAAGAAATTGGAGAATTGCTGCCACGGTTCTCCTAGCAAACAGAAAACAGATAAACAGGTTCTCAAAGTTACAGGGCAAAAACTTAATCGTCAGTTTGGACCAAACGCTTAAATTCTAGTGACCGCCATTTCGGCTTCGGATCGATCTCCTGGACACAGAATTAGGCTGCCTTGGAAGCCTGAGCAGCAGAAGACAGGCTACACCGATAGAACCGTCAAATTCGCTTTATATCCCTTGGACACCGAATTAAGCTGCCTTGGAAGCCTGAGCAGCAGAAGACATGCTACACTGATAGAACCATCAAATTCGCTTTATATCCCCTGACCACCAAATTCGCGCGAACGGTTTTCCTATATTTTTGTCTGGATCCATGAAGTGATCATCTGGGTACTTCAATATTTTCGAGTGGTTTTTTCTGGTTCACTCTACGTCCAATCATCGCAATGTGATCAAATGGTTCATTCTGAGTTCACTCTAGATGCAATCATATGAGAATAGTTTGCTCCATTTAATTAGTACTGGAATTGTGCATATCTCTGTCATGATTTATAGTCAAAATATATTTTTGCAAATGCCTAATTTATCGAAATGACTTGTGATCAAATGTACTACTGTGTATGGACAATAAAACATGCAGCGGTTTCCTTTTGTACTGACTCACTGTGTACTGCTGTCTGGATCGATGGCAATTGCAGATCGATGCTCATAGTAACAGTACTACCAACCGCACATGCACCTGGGTAACATCAGGTGATGCTACTGGTACGGACATGATCTGATCGCCCGAAGCGTTGCCTGCTAGTGCTATTCCTTCGCAAGATCAGATCATGTATGGTGCTACAGGAGTATACTGCGCAGAACTGCAGATTGGCCGTGCTACAGGAGTGCTCTCGGTACCTAAATAATCATCGTCATTGTTGTAGGTATTGTAAATTTAACTTGTTTTATAAAAAACAATCATCATCTTTACAATAATATTAATTATATATAAATATTAATATTTTTTAATATATATTTAGTCAAATTTATTTTCTCAGAAAATAAAAGCGATAAATATTTGGATTTTTCGGTATATACTATACTACTACTAAGAAAAACCTGGGTTTTACGGGCGTTGCGCAATAATATTAATTATATATAAATATTAATATTTTTAATATATATTTAGTCAAATTTATTTTCTCAGAAAATAAACGATAAATATTTGATAATATCTAGTACTAGCCATTTCTTGATTTCATGCCATTTTATTTGCTTATATAGTTAAACAATAGAGTATTGAAGCTTAATAGGAGGCTCTAGGGTGTCAGATATATTCTCGTTTAATGTGATAGGAATAAATTTGCAAAGATAAATGAAGAATAATAGTTCTTTACAAGATTGATGAAGACGTAAATCCATTAGCTTTAGTATGATTTATTGTACTCGTAGAAATTAAAATACAGTTGATTTGAAATTTGCTACTACTTGCAGTGAAGACTAAATTGATGTCACGTTTGATGTAACAATAACCAGGACTTGAGCTAAATTTTGCCCCTAATATGTGACATCACAAACTAAATATATTTAGTGTTCAGCTGAATTGAGAGCTTATAACTCTTATTTATATTTGAGTACTTGTCTAAATCTACAACTTTCAAACCATAAATTGAGATCAACAATGTCCAATCATGTCAAGGTAAATGTGACGGAATTAATGTACGCAGTGTATTGGTTGCAATGCCTTATCTATACCTGTAATTCTTAACACGACTTCTCCAGGCTAAATTTTGTTACAAGAAGCATACGAAGACCTATTTTTATCATACAATATATTATATAATCTGATAACCATTCAGAACTCCTTCACCTAGAGGATTTTGGCCGTGGTACCTTTGCCGTAAGCGGACGCAAGACCAGGCAAAGGAGTAAGAGCCCGCACCGTCGCCGTCACCCGCGCTGGGTCGAATCTGTCTCAGTTTTCCATGGTTGAAGGATCGGGGTGGTTCGCAAGGACACCAGGGAGGGTAGCGCCGCCGTCCATCCGCGTGGTCCGCTATGTCGATAGTCGCAACCTGTCTGAAGCCCCGTGGACCCACGCCGCCGGCCATGCGCGCGGTCCGTGCTTTGCTGCACCTCAGTCCCACATCCTCGCGCGCCGTAGCGCGCTTCCATGAGGCCCTCTCTCTGTTGTGTCGTAGGCCTCCTTGGACCTACGGTGAAGTCTGCGTAGCAGAATGACTCGATCGGCGGCGCGGCGAGCCAGGGCGTTGTGGTCTTGTTAGAGAGCAGGGACAACCTCAGCGCGACGCCCGCGAAAGGAGGTTGGAGGAAGATGGAGAACGGACGGTGGACGCAACGCCGATTCCTGTCTCACCCTGGCCTGAAGGCATTGGATCGAGTAGGGATGTCGCTCGGGAGCCGTGCTAGTGGCAAGCTCGACATCCAGAGACCTGCTATGGGCGAGATTGGCGGCTGTGAACGGAGGGGGCAGCGCCGCAGGGGAGGCGCCGGCTGCATAGGGGAGCGGCGGCTGGCGGCTACGAGCGGAGAGGGCGGTGTCACAGGGGAGGCGCCAGTCGCATAGGGGAGGAGCGGCTGGCAGCGCATGACCCAGCGGTTCGAGGAGGAGAGGACGAGTTGACTGGATTCGGGGCATTCGACCCAGCTGCAGAATTCGTCCGTAGTGCTAAACGGAGGTTCTAGAACTCTGATTGTGAGCCTTATTCGCTAACCTAATTCTTCAGCCAGCTTTAAAATAAAAAAATCCTCGGCCAACTCGTGTTTGTGGCTGCCCAAACCTTATCCTCAGTCATCTCTCAGTCCGTCGCCGCCGACCTGCTTGCAGGCCAGTCCGCAAGAGGCAAGGGCACCAGGGCGGAAGGCCCAGAGGCCCACTAAGCAACGCGCGTACATGATGCACTGAAGCACACTGGTGTTCCTATGTTCAGCTTTGGCTGTTCGGCCAAAAAATTCCCCAATCTCGTTTCTTTCTCTCTGTTCTCGAGTGCTGGGAGCGATGGCCGTGCGCCGTGCTCTAGTTCCAGCAAGCGGCAGTAGGGGGAGCGTTGAAGCTAGGATCCAGGGATGTGGCCACGCGGATCCGGAGCGGCGGGGGCCTACCGCAGGCTCGCAGGCGGCAGGATCTTGCCGTAGTGCTAGGGCTAGCCGCGGCCGTCCATGATCGGGGGGCGCTGGCCGTCATGGCGGTGCGGTCGCGGTGAACTCTAGGCGAGAGGCGAGCTCAGCCCTCCAGGCGGCGTCGAATGCGCGGAGGGAGGTGGCCATGGGCCATGGCGTGGTGCTGGCCGTCATGGTGGTGCGGGCGGCGCGGCTTCAGATTAGCCCAGCCCTCAATGCGGGCGCTAGATGTGCGGGGCGAGCGTGTGCGAGCTCTGGGACGTGTGGCGGGCGTTAGAGCAAGGTAGTGCGCGACGAGCTCCAGGGCGCTAGCTCGACAGTATTGGAGGGCTGGCGTCCTGAGCAGTGGACAGCACCACACCAGTCTGGCTCTTTTGTGAAGCGGCAAGTGACTAACTGCTGTGCTTGTGTGCTGGACAGTCTACACTCATGAAGTGCTCGGTGCCTTAGTTAGGTATTATTTGAAATAATATGTCTAGTAATTTCTTTTTATTTGCAAATTTACTTGAGGAGGCCAGAGTTTTTTTACACTGACAAAGCTTTTTACACGGCGGAAGTTTGACATTCTACACTTAGATAGTGCGTCTGCACTCTGCATATGGTACATAAGAAGTATTTCATATGGTAAAATTGGTCGTGTAGTGCTGCCTCTCTACATACTGGACCTTCACATGTAGATCTGCAGTTTACCAATGTACCTGCAAATTGAAAAATTCATGTTATTTTTATTAGATAAGTCCAATACATATAATTAATTCAATATTCTTGAAGAAAGAAAATGTAAGTGTAAACACATTTGTTGTGTCGCTTTCATTAGATCATGCGAGCTCTTTCTGATCTAGGGAGTAATTTTATCATGTAATTATTTATTTCATCAACAATTTCATTAGTAGCTGCTAGTATAGCTCTTTCTTGCACATAGTCTAACCGTTGAAAATTCTCTTGAAAATTTGGATACTTATACTCCAACAATTCCTTTATTTTATCCCCCGTGGTTTGTACCAGCAGTTCTTCTGGTATTTCTTTAGCATAGAATCAGAGGTATTATCGGTATCTGATGTCTCTTTGATTGTTAAATGCCAATGCTTAGCATCCAATTATTGATGCTGAGCCGTCATAAGTTTTCATCTCGCATCTTCTCTAATAGTCAAATAATCTTAACAGATTTACGGTAAAAATATATAATGAGATTATTGTAAAAATATCTGGTGTGATAAACATTAGTATTTTAATATATATTTAGTCAAAATAACACGGTTCGACTCCTAGAAAATGTAAGATTGAGACTGTAACCGTTTTGTACGTGTGATGGAGATATATTTCGAGACCGTGGGATTGATCCCTGTCTGTTTGTTTCGTCCATCCATTGCATCAATCATGATTCACACGTACGCCTACCACTCTATACCGAAAGAAAATGATGCACATGTACAAAATTTACTGTTAGAACCACAACAGTACAGTTGTCCGTACCTCAGGACATCACAAAATTTACTCTAGCAGTCAGGACATCACAGATTCGCCGTCCAAGCATGCAGGTCGTCGTTGCACAGTTGAGTGGTCAGCCTCAGTCTCGGCACGAGCACGACGAAGGCGTGCATGCGTGCCATGCGCGCTCGTGGCCGGCACCCAGTGGTCACCGGCGCGCGCATGTTCTGTCATGTAGCACATCGCCGATCGGCAGGGCATCTGGATCTGGACATTTGTAGCCCCCGGGTCGGGTCCCCGGACAGCGCCAGCGGACGAGCGCCCAGAAAACGCAGACACTGCAGCAGCTTGATACAAGCACGTCTTTAATTACGGTAATGGTAGGCGCCGGACATGTCCGGACGCCAGTCCGCGGCCGGACAGGGCGCCGCCCGCCCGCGCGACGCCGCCGCCGGCCCGGTTAGGGCTCAAGCACTCCCTCCGGTGATTCCGGCCGGCCGGCCGGCTTGGCGGCGGGTCGACACGGTGGTGGTGGCGGTTGGCCGGTGAGCTCGGGCGGGCGCCCGCCGACCGGGCGGGCGGCGGTGGGTATGGGTAGGGCGGGGGGGCGAAGAGGAGGAAGGAAGGGGGCGGCGCCGCGGGGGGGCAGTTCAGGGTTCCAAGCCGGGCCGAACCTAAGCGCCAAGGGGCGGTGGTCGGGGCGGGGGACGGGGCGGGGAAGAAGGCCGGGAGGAGCTCGCCGAGGCGGGAAGACGGCGTCGGACGCGGCGAGCGTCGGACGTCAGGCGCGTGCGTTACCGCTTTAATTAAGTTTGGTTGCCCACTTTCCAGTGCGTGGACGGATGATCCTGTTCCTGCCGCACCGCCCAGTTGGCCGTACGTACGTATACAAAATACTCCTACTAGTATGACGCGTGCTTGGTCCCATCGTACGGCATGCACAATGCGCGATCAAATCTGACTGCATGTTACTGGAAAGTTTGCCATGGCAAATAAAAACAACTCACACCAAAGTCATGGTACGGTATCCATGTACCAAGGCGCATGCCCCCGGCCTCGACTTTCGTGGCCGCGCCTCGTTGGTGGTACGTACTACGTACGAGCCGTTGGTAGATGGTACGTGGTCGACGTACGTACATGCATTCATTATTGTGTATACATTGGTGCACATGTATGTTAGTGTCCTGCTGAACCCATCTATCAACAATGTAGTTTAGAACGGGGGACTCTTGGTGCTGAGGCCATGGATCTGCAACAAGCCAATACGACATCAACCTCACCATAGAGTTATCTAGGAGGGTTGTTTGGTTGTAGGCCACCATTAGCCACACCTCAGCTGCGGCAAAGTGTGGCGGTAGCAGCAATTCGACCGTCACAGTTTGTGGTAGAAACAAGTGAGGTGGTGGTATGACAGTCTAACATGCAGAACCAAAACACCGGCCTTAGAAATGGTGTCGGATCACAAAGTGTGGCAAGGCAGATGGTGGCGTCAATCTAAACACCCTCCAAATGCAATGTTGCACATACCTTCAAGCGTGCTTATCTCAATCAGCAAGACCCTTACATCACCCAAGAGGCATGCACATTCTGATAACTTTGCAATGCATGCCCTTTGTTGAATAAAAACTTGGTAACATACTCTGTGACATCGTATAACAAAAGTTCAATACACATAGTAACATCTGTCGTGTAACTACAAAGCTAGTATTATTTTTAACCGTTGTTGCACTAAGACGCCAGCAGCAGCATTTTTTGGATATGGAGTAAATGGAATCGAACTTAACATACGCCCCTCTAATGTAATGAACTAGAGGCCTCTCTATCAAGGTTACACAACCTCTGTCCAAGTTAAATTTGCAGCAGTCGTTTTCCCTTGGGCAAAAGTTTTGCCTTGTTACATCGAATCTTTGGATACCAATTAGGAGTATTAAACATAAGCTAATTACATAGATTGAGACTAATTTACGAGATGAATTTATTAAGTCTAATTAGTCCATAATTTGACAATATGGTGCTGTAGTAAATATTTGCTAGTGATGAATTAATTAGGCTTAGTAGATGTGTCTTGTTAATTATTCTACTCCTGTGTAATTAGCTTTATAATTATTTCATATTTATCCCTCCTAATTAGCATCCGAACATCTAACGTGATACGGATAAAACTTAAACCCCTAAATTTAAACATAAGTTTGTGTGCTTGCTAGTATGGCAAGAAACTGCATTGAAATTGATCAAAAAAAAAACTGCACTGAAAAGGAAAAGCAAGGCATCCGCAGACCGCAGTTCCGCATCGTCCCGCTACCTGTCAATGCAGCAGCATCCAACCAAGGAGGCATCATTTTCATTTGTTGTTTGCTTGCCCTGGAAAAAGGCTGCATGTCTGCTTTCCGTGATAGTCCACCCCATCTCGTCGAAATAATAATAACCCACTGCAATGGTTGCCTCTTGAAGTCTTGACCCAACACACAAGGCAAACGCGCCAACGCCCCTCGCATTCCTTCGGTGCTCCACAGACAGAATCCATGGACCTGAGAGACCTGACCTGCTAAAGTGCTGCTATATATAACCTAGCTTTGCAGTTTGCACAGCCACACCATCCATCATGGTCCATCCACCCACCCACCGTGCCACCCCACGCAGAAGCAGAGGCAGAGACACCGGTTCAATTACATGATCCCACGTCCGTCCGCGCGCCGCACAACTACGGCACCGCCCATCGCCATACTTGCCCCCTCCTGCCGTCCTCTCGTCTAGTCCAGGCATCTTCTTCTTCCTCTCATGGCCGTGCACGCACAGTACTTGTCGTCCCATGCCTTCCCCCATGACCACCACCGCGCCACCAGGTTCGTCTCCCTTCCGATCCCTTTCCACCCTTCTCTCTCTCTCTCTCCCCCCCCAATATTTATTCATTCATCCTCAATGAAACCGCCGCAGCGTCTTGATTCGATTCATCACCCGTGCGTGCGTTGTGTTCCATATAGGCCGGCGCTGGACAACGCAGCGACGAGCGCGTCCGCGTTCCTCGGCGAGCAGCCCTGCGGCGGCGGCCACCCGCTTGCCGCCGCGGCGGGCGGTAACACGGCGCTCCTCAGCGACCTGACCTGCAACAACAGCAGCAGCAGCAACGACAACAACAACGGCTGCTTCTTGCCGAGGAAGCGCGCGCGGGCTGGCCTTGGCGACGTCGTGGCCGGCGCGGGCTTGACCATGGACCTGCAAGGCCATCACACTCTGCTGCCGCCGCTGCCGCTGCCGGTGGCCGCGGGGGACGCGCAGAGCAGGTTGCTCCGCTCTGCCGCCGCGTCCACCAGTGGGCGCCCGCCCACGCCCACCAGCGTGACGCCGGCGGCGCAGGGCCTCCCTGGCGCACCTCTACCGCCACGGCGTCGAGACCGACGCGCTCGTCCGCATCGAGGTTGGTTGCTTTTTCTCCCTCACCCAGTTGATTCGACTGAGTCTGGTCGTGCCGCGAATGGCGTCTCATTTGCTTGGACTCGATCGGCGTGGTGCAGAACGAGAGGCTGCGAGCGTTGCTGCAGGAGGCGCGGCGCCGGCACGTCCGGACGGTGGTGCTGGCGGTGGAGCGCGCGGCGGCGCGGCGCCTGCGGGCGGCCGAGGCCGAACTGGAGCGCGCCCTGGCGCGCAACGCGGAGCTCGACGCGAGGCTCCGGCAGACGCAGGCCGAGGGACAGGCGTGGCTGGACATGGCCAGGTGCCACGAGGGCGTCGCGGCGGGCCTACGCGCAACGATCGACAACCTCATGCAGTCACCGTGCGCCGACGCAGCAGGCCCCAACGGCGACGCCGAGGACGCGCAGTCGTGCTGCTTCGAGATGGAGCAGGAGCAGGGCGCAGAGGCGTCCAACGGCGGGCGGGCGAGGGCGTGCAGGTGGTGCGGCGCGGCGGATGCGTGCGTGCTGCTGCTGCCGTGCCGGCACCTGTGCCTGTGCAAGGCGTGCGAGGCGCGCCTCCAGGCGTGCCCCGTGTGCGCGGCCACCAAGAACGCCTCGCTCCACGTCCTCCTGCAGTGACGTGAACCTGAACCAGACCACACGCGGCGTGGCAACGCCCGCCGACACATGGGCGCGACAAAAAGCTATGGATCGGAGGAAAATTTTACAGCAACTGAACTGCATTGCTCGAGGGAGCTGAGCTGATCTGACCAGAGCACGCCACGCAGCTTGAGTGATGGCATTAGATTAGAGAAGAAGAAAGAAGAAATCAGAGGATGGGCTGTCTCGAGTTGGTTGCTGGTCATCGCCTCGATCGAGCGGACGTCAACACTGCTGCCTGCCCTGCTACGGGAAACGACGCAGTCAGTCACCAAACCTCAGCCTGTGTGTGAAACAAAACCTTGATACTGTAATAAAAAGGCGAGACCTGCCTGTGTGTACGTGACGCTGGAACGTGGCAACTACGACTTCTCTAGGAAATTTGGCACGAGTACAGTGTTGCCAAGCCTCAGCTTTGTACATATACCAGTATATAGTTTCGTCGCAAAGAAACTTCTTCTCCGTATCAGTGGGCATATATCAATAGCTTCGCATTTCAAATTCCTCACTTATATAGTACTCCCTCCGTCCCATGGAATATGTCGCCCGGGAAGCGTGTTTGTGAGGCGTAGTTTCCAACGACAAAGTCCACTAGGACGGAGGAGTCCTAGCTTGCATTGGGCGCCAAGACCGTAGGGTGTATCTGCCTGCCCTTGTAAAATTAAACAGATGCCTGCTTCTGCTTGGTTTTGGTTCAACGAGCCATCTGCCATCTGTTACCGATCGAAGCATTGCATGTGACGGACCGATCGCTGTGCCATCTGTTACTTGGATTGTAGGGCAGTCGATGAAGCCTATAGCTAGCAGCAATAGCAAGTTTGCAGTGCACGTGATGTGAAGTGGCACGCACTCATGTCTGCAATCTGCCGTGAGCGGAGCAGGTGAACCGACCGGTCGTCGGTGCTGGCAGCGGCATCTCGTCCCCTATAATCCCGCAGCAGCAGCAGCAGCATCGGGCAGTGGGTGCGGTTGATGTGCCTGGCTGGAGCTGGACAGCAGCTGCGTTCGGCTGGAGCTGGCTGTTTCTCCACTGATAAGTTACTGTAGCTACGGACCAGCTCCAGCCGAACGAACACGGCCGACCATGGCCTGACCACCGAACGACGAACAGATCGAGGCAAATGACGGGGAACCTAACATGTGCAGGCCACCAGGCAGGCCTGTAACATGAACATCTCGCTCCGTCAGCGTCGGATGTGAACTAAACCCTCTCAGCTTCAGGCTTCAGTGTGAGTGTGATGGATGATCACAGCTTAACCAAACCAAGACACACAGTGTCAGCGTCAGCGTCAGTGCTTGGCTAGCTGCTTGCTCGATTTGTCAGCTAGCTGATAAGAGGACACCTCAGTCAGGGCTTTAGTTCATGACTTGATCAATGACAATGAGGCCCGGGGCAGCATCATCGAAGTTTCACTTTCATGGATGATATAAAATAACATGGCCTCATACTATTCATATAGCATCCACCAGCAGCATCCGTGCCAATATATATATATATATATATATATATATATATATATATATATATATATATATATATATATATATATATATATATATATTTGCAAAAATTGCTTTACCCATACTGCTGTCTTTGGATATATATATATATATATATATATATATATATATATATATATATATATATATATATATATATTTGCAAAAATTGCTTTTACCCATACTGCTGTCTTTGGATTTGTTGATAGTATATACTATGCGTCAGAATCTCTGGATGGATGGATCAACTGAATGAATCAAACAATAAATAACCTATGGGATTAGGATAATGAGGCGGAGAACAGATACGTACGTACAGTATGTCTGAACATGGGGAGTATAAACTAGCTACCGCTAGCTAGTGCTTATCTTAATAGCCTATCTGTTCCTTCTGATGACCAAAGACCAAACACTGCGGAGCAGCAACATATTAGTGGCCGGTGCCGGTGTCGTGAAGGCAGGGCTGGGTTGGATTACTACTACTCTGCAGCAGTGTCTGGCCGGCCGGTCATTTGTGTTGTGGAGCACTCGATCAGTATTGAGTCAGGTCAAATGACATGGGCAGGGCAGCTACACCACCACCACATCGTTTTGTCGCCATCAAGAGTTTATTATTATCAGGCGAGGCGAGTGCAGGAGGAGCTGTCCTGTTTCCTGTAAAAATAATATGCTTCATCTCTCAATCATGCATGAATCAGCAGGAACAGAAGACTCGATGTCCGTCCGTGTCCCGGTCCCCAGGTCAGTGCGCAACAAGGGTGGTGGTGGATGGAGTCCACAAGTCATGTAACTGTGCCGGCCCCGCCCGTCGATTGAGCACGTTCGTCCAGTCCAGACAACTACTGCTGGCGCTGACGACAGACAAATTAAGAAAAAGAAGGGGCTGGGCCGGGAGCAACAGTATATATAAGCAGATGAGAGAGGACAGCAACGTGAATGAAGGGGCAGCAGTGCGTGGGCTCGATTCGATTTTGCCGGAAATGAAGGGGATCTCATCAGATCTTGGAAATGGAGGCGTCCGGCTGCTCCATCCATGCAATGCACGGCGCGTCGCTTCGATGGTGTTACTGTTACTCCTAGAACCTACTCCCCCGTCCCTAAATAACTGTCGCTTCGCCGCCCCGGGAAAAGAAATACCGGCAATTTTAATAAATAATAAATATCATCAATTAGTATCATTAGAAAGATCTTTGGATCTAGTTTTTTAACAAAATTATTTGGAGATATAAATATTGCACATATTTTCTACAAATCGTTTCAAACTTCACAAGACGCATCCCGAAAATGCGACAATTATTTAGGGACGGAGGGGAGTAGACGACAACAGTACTACTGTATGCTCGAGAGTGATTGTGTGCGTGGTCCATGGTGATCGATCGTCCTGGTGGTACCACTTGTGTGTAGCTATAATAGTGTTGTTCAGTACTCTCAGATGAGCAACCAGCAGTTTGATCTAACACACGGTAGATGCGGCTAGCAGCTATAGCTTTTTGAAAGCGTGGTTAGCCATTAAACTATACGGACTCATTGAATGAAGATCTAACTTAACACGGATCCATCGAGAATGACGATCGATGCCACCAAACTGACTACAAAAGGGAGTTATTAGGTGCAGGTGTCAACACTAACAGTAGGTCAGAAACAGAAAAGAGTAGCTGGGGCAGCCCCTGCATATCTAATGCAAGTAAACTCGACCAAATCTGTGCATGCAGCAGAAAGTTTAGCATGCATGCATGGTACGCAGCCTATCATCATAAAATTAAATAAGCTAGCGTACGTCCAGTCCATGCTATGGTATCCCATCAATTTTCAAGGAGATGGCGCTCTTTTTTGCTTTCATATTTGGATCAGGGACTGGTGGTACTGCTTGTCATACTACCTAACATGGCGATTGAAAAAACAATTGTAAGTTGTATCCTTTCAGTTTACTATTTCCTTGAGGCTGCAGAATTTTGCTGATCGGCGACGTCCATGCCGACTCTGAAAACGCCAGAACAATATAAAATCAAACCCGGGCAGTTCAACGGTGATGTTAGTATCCAAAATAAAAGAAAAAAAAACGGTGATGTTGAACTCCACTGTACTGTGCATGACGCGCGATCCAAGAAGAATATAGAAGATAGCGACAACGGGACTATCAGATTCAAACCGATGGGCATGGTGACAACAACCACATCAAACATGTCACCAGGAGTATGATGAAGGACCAAGCAATCTTCTAATTTCTTGACTCTTGAGAAATTATAGACCGAGACCTTAGCCTCGACTGCTAAGTGCTAACGCCTACTCCCTCCGTCCCTTTTTATTCGTCGCTTCGCTTCCCGAGACATAAATGCTGACAATTTTAATAAATAATAAATATCATCGATTAGTATCATAATTAATATCATCGGAAAGATCTTTGGATCTAGCTTTTTAACAAAATTATTTGGAGATATAAATATTATACGTATTTTCTATAAATCAAAACAAACTTGAAGACGCATCCCACTGGCGACAAATAAAAAAGGGACCGGGGAGTAACTACGACATGTTCCAACTTCCATTGCTGATCACTGGCGTTTTCCATGCCGTGCGTCGTGTTGACAGAGACCAAATTAAACTCTTGAAGCCAGAAATTATTCGCAAGGCAGAGGCACTCGTGTGAGGCGATGGTTCACAGCACTAGTGTGAACAGCTCCTGCAGGAGACATGACGTGCAATTGGAGATGCCGTCACAGCATGCATGTGAGGCTGCAGTGTGTCCGTGCTGATCCGGTTCAGTCTTCAGGTTTGATGAGTGCGTTCTGACTTGGCATCCGGATCTCGATTGTCAAGTCACACCAAAAGTTTCTTGGAGTATGGCGTGAGTGTGATGGGCAGAACCAGATCAGTAGTTGACAGTATCGTGCTCTATGTAGTACTACTCCTATATTAGACAGCCTCGTTATTTCTGCATCAAGAATTCAAGAATGAAGCAGAAGCTTTCAAACTTGTGCTACTGATACAGTCATACAACAGGTACTCTTAGGAGTACAAGAAAACTCATGAGATTTCTGGGCATCAAATACTAGTAGTGTACAAGAAAACTCATGAGTGCTACTGATCCGACAATAGCGCGGCGAGAGAGCTACGCTAGAGGGGCGACCGTCGGCCGGCGGTGGTTGCACCTCTCCTGTCGTTCAAAAATAAAGCCAGGAACAGACAACGGGGAGTAGTAGTGTGTACTGTGTACTGTGAAGTGATGCGGTTGGACCAAAAGCTGAAGGAAGCAAGAACATAGTCTTCCAGTTACGAGTGACAAGGCCCAAAAGAGGAATGCGATGATCTTTGGCCCAAACTAGATTAACGTGATCTTTGGCCCAGCTATTGTCGGGTAACCGTCAGAAAGCCGCATGGACTAGACCCAAGCCTAATAATGTTCTGAAACTGAATACTGACGGAGCTTTTTGGAGCCATCAGGCGAGGGAGGATGGGGTGTGTTATCAGAGATCACCATGGGGCAGTGCACAAGGTGGGAGCTGGGAGGGAGAACTTCCTCCAGAGCACCTTCCATGCCGAGCTGCTGGGTTCCTTAGGTGGCCTCTGAATGGCAGCAGCTATGGGAATTTTGAATTTCGTCCTGGAAATAGATGCACTCACTATAAAGGCGGCGTTGGAAGGTAATGATCACAGATTGTCCCCGCTGGGGCCTTTGGGGGGAGGGGGGGGGGTGCGCTTATTGCCGAAGCAAAGCACCTGATGGCGTCCGAATTTATAATGTGTAAAGTTAATTTTTTACTCTCGTGCATGTAATAAGTTAGCTCATGAAATAGCAGTTATCAGTTGTAAACTGTGCAGTAGCACCCAGCTATCCGGGATGATGTACCTCAATTCCTGGGAGTTATTCACCAGAGATTTTGCTGGGGTTAACGAGTAATGGAATGCTCTGTTTCAAATAAAAGGGTACCTATTTTTCTTTAGGCAATGGTACCTATTCTTAGAGGTCATTTGGCAGTGCACAATGGAGAGCAAAAACTCCACAAAAATTTTAGTAGAGAATAAAAAAATTCATTTCTTTATTTACATTTGGAGCTGAGATCTAAAATAATAAATTTCTCATAGCACCCTATTCAATCCTCACCTAAATCACTCCAGAATCAATTACAACCACTCCTCCGAAAGATCAAGATATTAGAACTAGGAATCAGATAATAGAGCTCTACCAAACAGATTCTTATCTCCTATGACTAGATAAATGCCTTGTAAAACCATATTAGGCTATCATGGGTCCAAAATTATCTCCAACAGACTGGAAAATACGATTTTCATATTACTCACTCTACATCATGTAAACCTTTGTCGCTAGAGAAGGATAAGCAGACTCTTCTGTCTTCTTGAAATCCTATGTGCTCAACAGCCCCTTCCCCTGCGCCTCTGGCATTTTGTGAGGGGTAATTCCTTTCTCGCGTACTCACTTTCCCCATAACCGCGATCGCCACTATCCAAAATCATTCACTTGTGGATTCATGAAACCTCCTTTCTAGTCAGCTAGCCAACTCCCCTTTTGGAAGCCCTCATTTTAGTTCTTCTTGCCTTTCATTGTGATAAGTCCATGGTGAAGCGGTCCACTTCTTACTTATTCATAGCAACTTCATCATTACATGGTTCTGCAATAATACACTACCAATATAACATTTTTATTTCTTTGGTGCCACTAAATTTCTCTGGTGCACCTTTCGATGCTCCTCTGAAGTGTTTCTTCGCTTCAAATTTGTCCTACCTTCTTTTTCTTGATGTCTTAATCCTTCTTGTTTGTTCTTCTAGGATCTATATACTTCTATTTTATCTTTCTCGAGGTGTTGACTCCTTGATCTTCACCTCTTCACCTATCCTAGCTCAACTCATCTTTTTGCATCCCTAGGACCAATAGTGTACTTTGTATGGGCTCTACGTCAAAAGTTAGACCCTAAAATTTAAAATCTCTTGTTCAGACCATAATTTTTTCATAAAATTGACTGAAATTTTGTTGAAAATGCCTTGTTATAATAGGTGGCTATTTTGTGCATATTATTACTGTGGCTAGATATTTTTGTGAGCCCCATGGCAAAAAGCTATACCTTAAGATTGAAAATCTTGGTTCACACTTCAAAAATTTCAGTGAAATTGAGTAAAAGCTAGACCTTATTAACTAAATAGGAGTCGGTATTTTATTTAGATTATTGTGTAGGATCAACATGCATGTGTGCAAGATCAACATGTGGGTCTCACATTAGAAACCCAAAACTAAAATAAACTTTTTATATTATCTAATCCACCTATTTCTATTCATCGATGATTATAACTAAGATAAAGACTTACCATGATAATCCATTCCACATACCTTACCGTACCTATTTCTATTGAATAAAAAATTATCCATATACTCTATCTCAATAAGATGGGCAAGAGCGATTTCAATATGGGCAATGGGTTGCGAGTCCACTATTGAGAAAGCTTATATAAGAAAAAAAAAAAGCATTCAGGTTTCACATTGCACTTCAGTTACTGCTAAGCCTGTAACCCTGCAAACCGTGAGCATCTCCAAGAGTTTGCCAAAATTCACTTGGCAAATCTTATGATTTGGCAACTCTCTAAAATATATAGCAAATGAAAAAAAAGAGGCTCTCTCAACAGTTTGCCATAATTCACTTGCCAAACACGTATCAAACTCACATCAAGAATCCCGGACAGAAAATAAAATTATGTTTATAGTCTTCCACCTAAACTTACATCAGGAACCCTGAAGCAGAAACAAAATTATTTTTTCCACCCTTCCACCTCTTCTAATACGGTCGCGCCCGAAGTCGAACGCGCATATATGCGCGTACAGAGGCTATTTTTTTCAACTTGGGATAAATAGCAACCTGAGATAGAGAACTGTTGGAGAAGGTTTTTTCTGTTTTTGCCAAAAAACTAAGAATGACAACTTAAGATGGGAAACTGTTGAAGATGCTCTAAGATTGATGATATATATGGCGCCGGCATCGTCAGATAATGAGCATATATAGCCACACACACCCGATTTTTTGCTTCACCAGATAGAACCTGTGACACATAGCATCAGGCATATGATTCATCGTTACTTCGTCGTCAGATCCTGTGGGAGAATGAAATGACTCATTGGGACAGTTCTTGGAAATAAACAATCTATAACTGGTCGGCGAGAGGACGAAGACGGAGAATTTCAACGGAATTATTAACGAAGGGGATGCAAGCAAAAGCGACAAGTGAGCGGATCTCCATGAATCGCACATACGCACACAACAAACAAAGATTGAAACCCTTTCCAGTTTCTTAAGTAATGCTGGGAAGAAGACCGAAGAAAGATCCAGGATCAAACAACGACACCAGGGATCCGGGAAGTGCAAACCTCCATTGCATGTAGCTAGTTAGCCATGGCGCAGTGGTGATCGATTTCTGGTCTGTAGCCAGAGAGCACCTCTTGCTTGCATGCCTCATGAACATGTTTGCTGATGGTCATCTAACCACGCGCGCGCACATGCATGACCATATGAGATGAGTTCATGGCATATATGATACTAGCTCTTCGCCATAATCCATGCACCCATCGATCGAAGCATGGTTAAATGACCACCAACAAAACAGGTTCGGAGCTGCATTAGCTATTAGCTAGGTAGCTCTACTACTAGCCAGCCTCATGCTCATGCCCTCATGCGCGGTCACGCACGCCCGCCCTCACCAAGGAACGAATCAACGAAAGGAATGGTAGCTGGAGATTGGAAAGTGCAGCTTAGAGCCTTGGAGAGAGGAGCAAGAAAGCGTCGCGGTCCTCGCCTTTCTGATCCGAGCTGGAAGACGAGACGGAGGAGGATATGGATATATGCTGCGGACGCGGATGATGCCAGCGGAGTGAAGGCATATTCCCCGCTCCCCCGGGAATAAACCATCCAACAATGATAGAGGGACCGAGCTGTGTGACGGGCAACACCTTGCCTCTTCAATTCTCCTCCTGCAGATTAGATTAGATGGGCCAGCAAGCAAGCATCAGTAACTCGTCTATCTAGAAAACAAAATTAAATTCAAACGAGTAGCAGTACTAGGGTCGACGGGGATCCTTTTTTTTGAACTGTTGACCATGATGAGATTTAATTGGGGAATAGCAAACTGATGGTGAGGCTTACGAGATTGCTGTCTGATCGTGGGGGCCGCAACACAGCATGGGAGGGAGCTGACAAATTAAATCAGAAAGGATAAATAACCCCCGCCGTAATGCATATCAGGATAAATAGAAAAAAAATGACAAACAGAACTCCCCCATTCAGATTTTTATATAATAAAAAAACATAAATATATAAAAAGCACTTTTTTGTTTAGCAGTCGTTGGTAAGGACGGTTTGTTTCTTTTGCTTTTGGCTTAAGTCAAAAGAGAAAACAATTGGCCACTATTGAAATTGTCTTCTACAAAAGAGCTAGCTTTTCAATAAAGCAAAAGATCAAACAAATATCGCTGAATCATCTCACCAAACTCTTCACAAAGTTCTTGATGATTTGTTGATTCAAAGATTATGTCATCCACATATACTTGGCACACAAATCCTTTCCAATCCTTGAGAAGATGGTACTGTCAACCTTGCTCATCTTAGAACCCCTTTTTGATAGTACAAAAATCACTCAATGTCTCATACCAGGTAGAGTTGCTTGCTTCAATTCATAAATCGCTATGTTAAAACGTCCTATCGATCCGGACTTATCGGCTGCTTAAATAGTATTTTTTTTCATAACAAATCAGCCTGGTTTGTCTTATCTCGATCGGCTTTTATGTGACCAACCAAACACCTCGAATGTCTTGTACATATAGTTAGGTCTTTTAGTTGCTCAAGAAACACTAACTCTTTGGTCTTGCCATCTAAGAAAGCACTCTTGACATCCATATGATATAACTTGATATTCTGAGAGGAACCATATATGCAAGCAAAATCCTTACAGCCTTAAGCCTTGCCACAAATCCATAAGTTTCTCCAGAATCCAATCCTTCAACTTGACTATATCCTTATGCAAAACTAACCTTTCTTTGTTCCTCAATACCACACTATCTTTATTTTGCTTGTTCCGAATACCCACTCAATTGCAATGACATTTTGGTTCTTAGCCTCTCCACTAGTGTCGGGTGAAAACCACGGCTCTTAAGGGCCCAAGAAAAATGCCCATTCAAAACAAACCAAAGCCTATTATTGCCCACACGCGCGTGGCCTAACCTAGAAGCCTCAGGCGCGATTCATGCCCAAGAACGAAAACCCGCAGCGCATGAGTCCCTGGGCCTCGTGGCCTCTGGGAACGCATGCACGCTCCCAGCTTCGACCCCTCGTGGCATCTCCGATTCGCCTCGAATTTTTTCTCGGCCGAGGGGTCGGGTCGGCCCGCCTCGCCAAGACGTGATCCGTGGTTCTCGCTGCTGTGACCCGTGAGTGCATACGACGCATTTCGCGCTCAGACGATTAATGAGTGTGCTTCGGGATTAGCCATTGCCGCCCCCAATTCTCTCAATGCTGGAAAGCAAAAACCCTAAAGCGACCGGGCAGGTTTTACGTTGCCCCCACACTTCCTCCCAAGCAGTCTCCCGATTCTCCCATCAAGTTTCACTCAGACGAGGGCCCTTCTCCTCACCGGTGGAGGTCCCGCTGATGCTGGTCTCACAGACCATGAGCGGTTGCATCCCGAATGACTCGGGAGCGTATGAAACCACCACCGCCGCATCGATACCGTGGCCAATCGTGATGAGCTCGACAAACCCATGCCTCCAACTCCCCATGGGGGACCTGCGCTTCGAACGGTGTTCCTAATCGCCTAGCCCCTGCCGCTACCTATGACTCGCCTCATCAAGCTCTCTATGGCGGCTCCGCGACGCATAGATGCCCCCCTTAGTTTCCTACTTAAGGCAAGGTGACTTCATGGGAACCAACGCCGAAGAGATCACCTGTGGGAGTGGAAGACGACGCCACCCACAAATTTTAAGATCTCCACCAGATCCACCGAATTCCTTTCTCCCTTAAGCTTTCTTGCCCTCCAGGCCTAACCTCGCTTTCGTGAGCCTCCCTTTGACTATGAAAAGGGGGACCCGAGTTCATGCAAAGAAGGCGCTTTGCTCCACATACACCCCACATATACAACACACACATCGAACCTAATTTCTTCACTTCTCTCAAGAGACCACAAGGAACCTCTCCTCTCTCAAACCCTCTTGTACCCCCATACAAACTCCTAAGTAACACGACCTCGCTCTCAATCGGACGTGGGGTGATTTGGGTTCAACCAAGATACATCGCCGTGTCCACTTGGGAAACCATCCCAGGATAGATGCGCTCTCATTCCGACATTACTAGTTGGTGATCATTCTTGACACCGACAACTAGTTTGCAAACTTGATTTCTAGTGAAGTTGTTAAATTCATGCATAGAATATGCACAATCCAAATCCCTCAACACTTCATCAATCTTTTGTAGTCTCTATTGAGGGCACAAATGAATAGTGCTAACAAATTGATGCAAGCATTGAACTTGTTTAAACACCACTTTCTTGTATAAACCAATATATGATGAATAGGTTTGTCTCTTGCAATTTCTTGATTCAATAGAGGATGAACCACTTGATCACCGAGATTGATAGTTGTGCACTTGATGGTTGAGAAATTGGATTTGAACTTGCATATGAGAGTGGAAAGTGCGATTGCTTGAGAGCAACCGTTAGAGTGCATCCTGCTAGTGATCACTCACATTTTCCCTGCAACGAAGATGTGTGTATCAGCTTGTGTCCCTGTTGGAACTTGTTAAGGAACATTACTAAGAAGCCATACACCAAGTTCGATATGACATGAAAGAGGCGAAGCGAGCTCTAACAATTTTTCTACAGGTTTATGTAGGGTTTATGGGAGGAACCTACTAAGCGAGATTTAATAATGTAGCCTATCAAGCTATCACACCGGTTAGACCCGGGTTGACAACATGTTGGTGGATTCGATGGTTAAGAGTTTAGCCCACGTGTAGTTTCATTGAAAATTTGGGACGCGTGAGCAAGGTCAGCCAAGCACAGCACATGTTCAAAACTATTCGACAGAATTTATAAGCGGTGATAAAGACAAAACACTGTTGCAATAGCTGATTTTTTATAAGAAAAAGTATTGTTGGGTGATAAAAATTTGAAACAGTTTTTTCAGCTAAAGCGAATAGGGTAAAATCCAGCTATGCTGAGCCGAAGCGCAACAGGAACTAGGCCAGACTATGTGGTTGGGCCGGCCCAAAAATTGGACCTCGTTTTTGGGATGAGTGCCTTGGGCTATTTTTTATTTTTTATATGCAATATATATCCAATCCAATGTAGTATTTAGAACAATAGGACCCACACCACGCCGACGTTTTAATCCATGTCCCTGCCATATAAAGCTTGCCTGCTATGGTGGTCGCCCCTGCTGCCCACCCACGCATACGTGATTGCAATTCAACTCCAGTGGCCTGTGTGTGTCGTCGCTCTACTCCGACGCCCCAGCACATCAATTTGCCTGGCCGTTCCCGCCCTCCTGCTCGCTCGTGCCGTCGTCCTCGTCTCTTGACGGCGAGGGCTGATGGCAGTCGCCCCCGCCTTCCACCATGATTCCCGCGCCATCAGGTCCGTCGCACTCTCTCTCTCTCTCTCTCCAGTCTCCATCCGTGCGCGGCATGCATGACCAACCCCCCGTCCTCGCCTTGTGCTCGCGCGCCCATGCGTCCTGCGCTCCCCCTCCCTTCCTCCCCCAACTTCCTCATTTATCCGTCCGTTTTTCCTGGTCAAATCGGCCGGTTCATCTTCATCACCAGTGCATTTGTGCCTCTCGTGTCTCACAGGCCGGCGCTGGAGGCGCCGCGACGACCACCGCGTCCGGTCTTCCTCGGCGACACACCGCCGCCGGCGGCGACCACCTGCCGCCGCCCGGCGCCAGCACATCGCCAAACTGCGGCTGCGGCTGGGCACACGGTGTGCAGCGACGACGACCCGTAGCGAGCTCACCTGCAACAACAACAACAACAACAACTACTACACGACGCCACTTGGTCCGTCCCCGTGCCCAGGAAGCGCGCGCGGACCGGCGACGCGGTGGGCGCCGGCCTGATCATGGAGGGGCACCGCGCGCTGCTGCCGTGCCGCAGGCGTTCGCGTCCGCAGAGGACGCGCAGGGCAACAAGGGGCGCTCTGCTCCAGCGCCGCGTCCGCAGCGGACGCCCGGCAGCTCAAGTGTCACCAGCACGGCATCCTGGCGCACCTCTACCGCCACAGCGTCGAGGTCGACGCGCTCGTCCGCATCGAGGTGCGCTGCGTGCGTTGGCATCTCAGTCCCAGCGACGAACCCGCCTCTGTTTAGGTACGATGATCACCTCAGACTGACTGACTGACTCGCCCGCGCGCATGCACATATGCAGAACGAGAGGCTGCGGGCGGGCCTGGAGGAGGCGCGGCGGCGGCACGTCCGGGCCGTGGTGTCGGCCGTGGAGCGCGCGGCGGCGCGGCGCCTGCGGGCGGCGGAGGCCGACCTGGAGCGCGCTGGCGCGCAATGCGGAGCTCGGCGAGAGGGTCCGCGAGATGGGCGCCGAGGGGCAGGCGTGGCAGGGCATCGCCAGCGGCCACGAGGCCGCCGCCGCGGGTCTGCGCGCCACCCTCGAGCAGCTCCTCCAGGCGCCGCCGTGCTGGCGCAGGGCGACTGACGAGGAGGGCCAGGGAGAGGTGGTGGAGGACGCGCGGTCGTGCTGCTTTCGAGCCGGAGGAGCGGCGGCGGCAGGAGGACAGCAAGGCCGTGATGGCAGTGGCACGAGCACGACGAGGGCGTGCCGGGCGTGCGGCGCGGCGGACGCGTGCGTGCTGCTGCTGCCGTGCCGGCACCTGTGCCTGTGCGGCAGGTGCGAGGCGGTTGTGGAGGCGTGCCCCGTGTTGCGCGGCCGCCAAGAACGCCTCGCTCCACGTCCTCCTGCAATGACCTCACCTCATCGGCACGACTGCCGCTACGGCAGGCCGGCAGGCAGGCCAGCGTATAGTTTTTTGTATAAATTCGTTTTTGGGTTGGTTTTGCTCGTGCATTCCGACCTTTTCCTCTTGTTTCTCTTGCAATGCAATCTTGATGAGCCATCTGGGGTTTGTTGACGGGTTCTTTCCGGTGGTGTTGGACACTGGATGGGATTAGTGGGTCGTTGAACTTGACGGGGAACAGATTCCCAGCAATTTGCATTTGCTCCGTTGAGGTTGAGGCAATCAAATATTCATTGACATCACTTGGTACCTGCGGCTTTTTGTTTAGTATAAATATACGTACTCACATTACGTCCAGCCGTGCAGGTCAGGTGACCAGCATTTTTTCTTTTTTTTGGGCGGATACAATACAATGCTGCAAGGAGCGTACAGTAAAATGCAAGCAAGGGGAATCGCGCTTTTAGATTCGCTTATAGCAGCAGCATTATTGACTAGTGACTAGTTGCGGTGGTGATGACAGTGGAGTGCCCGCCGGCCGGCATTTTTTGTACAACGGCTTGACAAACTATCGCTGAGACCAGGTCCCTATCTTCGGAATTCAGATTTTTTTTTTTTTTAAAGTGTGTTGTTTTAAATTGTGCTGTGAGTTTGTGCTTGTTGGAGATATCTATCACCCGGTCCGGTGTTTGCCTGAGTGAAACAAAACACCCTTTGTTTCATCAGTTATTGTGTAGGCTGCCATTTTGCAACTTCACATGGTAGCGTAAAGAAAAGGCAGGTGAGATAAGACAGAGATCGGCAAATTCGCCGATGGTCAAAGCCATAAAAATCTGCAAAAATAGTAGCAGTTTCGGCTTACGTAATTTGGGTAAAAAATTCCCGTTCGCATTTTTTCTATGTTTCTGCGGCTGGAGCGTTGTCTTCTCCTGCGGGTTTCGAAGAGAGGCATAGAAGACTGTGGGAGTTTCAGCTCTAGTAATCGAACAGCATCCGCGGTCACCTCTTGGCCACCGGCCGATCAATGGTTGATTGTTCCGAAAACAGGCCGACGACACCTGAATTTGTGCGCAGTACCGGTAGGATCGTCGCCGAGAGAAAGTAGAGGTACAGGTACTGTACTCCTAGAAGTGCAATGCAGTGCAGTAGAGAGTAGGGGCAACCGCCGCTCCACCCCAGTGTCTGAAACTCGATAGAAAACGTGCCCGTAACTGGTAGCAACAGCAGCCAGGACGGACGGACGGACGGACAGGCGATCCGGCAGCTGCCCGCCCGGCTGGTGACCGATGGACGAGAGCCATAATATGAGCTGCCCCGGACGACTGCGAGATCCGCAGATGCTGTTGGGAGACCGACCCCACCCCTACCACCCGGCACACCGCGCACATCAATGGCTCGGCGGTCGGGTCCGGTCCGGCCACCGCCACGACGACGACGGTGGCAGATGCAGATGCTGCCCCTCGCCCACAGACAGCGAGGCGACCGGACCGGTTCTTCTTCTTCTTCAAATTTTTACTAGTCGTCATGCTGTTGCCTAGTTGGGTTCTGTCACTGCTTCCGGAAAGCAACAGGCACTCATCTACGTGCAGTGCAGTGCAGATCTGCGAGAAGCGGTGAAGCCGCTGACTGCGCTCCGTGCCATTGCTTGCGCTCGGGCCCCCTGCAGCTGCAGCAGCCTACCGATCCGATCGTCTCGTCCGGCCACCACAATGATGCCGCCGGCCGCGAAGGAAATATGGAACAGGCCAGGGGACCTCAAATTTGATAATGCGTGCGGAACAGTATTCCGGTGCTGACCATGATCTGATCTGTTGTGGCCGGGCCCCGGCATCCCTGTCCCGGTGCCGATCACCAGCTCGCCGTTCGCCGTTGCTGCAACTGCAACGGCTCTCAGCCTCCGCTTTTGCTGCGAGCGATCGCTGGCATTGCTCTCGCGCGCTGCCATCGTGCTTTACCGCTTAGCTTAGCGGGGATCGATATATCGAAGAACATAATTGCGGGTGCGGGGGTGCTCGATCGGTACAGCGATCGGTGTTCCATTCTCATCGGAACGTCACCACAACCGCCACGCTACCGGTAATCACTCAAAGCTATTAGCTGTACTAATAGTACTGTCTAGCTCATGAACTTTACATCTGTCGTCCTTCGGCTTATCTGCGCACCGCACCAGTCGTTGGTCGCTGAATCCACTGTCAGCTCATCCATTTTACTGTTTTCCTACAGCTTGGATAGTATGAGGCTTGGACAGCCATGGAGCAGGCCGACTTTGGCGCAAAGTGTACTGCACTGTGAAGAAAAGAATGGTCCCATCTCCATCCTGGTACTAGGCATAGAAGAAGCTTAACGGGCACAGAATTCTCAAATATGTTTCCCTGCCCATGGGTAAACTTGGATTTTTTATTAGTTACTGGGCCAGTGTCAGCTACGAGATTCACGCTGATGAAACTTTCTTTAAAAAACAACCTTTACATCTTCAAACTAGTTTACTATAAAAACATATGCAACGATTTATCTAGTGATATTATCGTAAGTATACAAATATTTGACTTCTCCTAATATCAGAATGACTTTTATAAGACAGAAGAGTATAGTTTTCTTTCCATCACGAAACTCATTTCACCCCTAATGAAACTTTTTACTATCTCTTTGTTCATTTTATTTATATCATGTCACTTTTATTTAATATTTATAGCCTTTATTTATGAAACTCGATCTCTCAGGCCTTAGTGGCAATATTTGGGAAACATTTGCACACATAACACCAGCTAGTGGAAAATCCTCGGTATTCCATAGAGAAAAGAAGGAATAAATGAAAGGTAACAAGTACTGGTGCCTGTCAAGGGAAAGATGAAAATTATGTCCGTTGAAACTGTGGAGAATCATCTCGAATTAATGGGGAGATTGAAAGGAGGGAGGTCGGTAGGCCATTCTTGTTGCGCGTTGATAAGGCGTGGTGGCCAACAATGACAAAGGCAATGCAGCAAACATACGTGCCTGATGCCTCATCAAATCGCAATTACGCTTTCCCCCCGTCTCTTTCCAATTCCGCGGTAGCTAACCTAGATTTCTTCGTCCATTTGCGTGCAAGGCAAGATGTCAATTATATATGCAATAATAAAGCTAAACGCATGATGCGTACATGTGTGCCTGGCCGGCCGGCTGAGGATGCTGCATGGGAGCTGATGCTTGCAACAAAGCAACGCAATGCAACCACTTTGATGCAATGCAAGGGAGGCATGCAATGCAACAAGAGAAAAAGAGGGGTGTAGTAGCTAGCCGCCCAATCGTGCACTCAGCTACGAGGTGGCATATTATTCCCCTCTCCTCTAAAAGCATGGGCCATGTTTGGCCTTTATTTAGGTCATCATGCATGTGTCATGCTCTTTTCTCTCTTCTCCAAAACCAATTACCGATGGTGTGCAGCAGGGAGCCTGCCTGCCTGGAGGCAAAAGGAAAAGAGCACTTTTGATGTGCCCCCGTCCCCAATGCTATCAGAGCACGAGGAGCAGTAGTAGTGGTGACGACTCTTCAACTAAAACAAACAAACAAATCCTGATCTGGTGGTGCAGTTGCAGGCCATGGGCGAGGAGAGAGAGAATGCAAAAAGTGAGGCGGCGAGATCCATCTTTTCCAAGGTTGTGCACGGTGACCCACTTGAACATGCTTGTCTCTTGGACCTGATCATATCATCAGGACAAAAAGACGATGGCTAGTGTTGTCAGTTGTCACCCCATCGGTCACATGGACATGCGCACTCTCGCTCTTCATCATCCTTTTTGTTTTTCACGTCACTTTGCTTGCATCTTTTCTTTTCCTCACCTGCATCTCCATCCCTTTTTCTTCGTATAGTAGTAGCTTGTAGCTGAGTGCCTGGCCTGCGAATCTATATATACGGCCATCTGCCAATCCTTGGAGAGAAGCCATCGACCTGTCTCTATCTCATGATGAAGCATCACACTCACTCACATTGTTGACACAAACTTTGCTTGGCATGGTACGTAGTGGTGGGTGTGTGGATGGATCCATTTGAATTGAATTCCACTATACTGCCTCTTTTCCGCAGCTGGGTTTCTCCAGCTAAGCTAGGGAATGAAGTTGCAGTAGCGTGGTGCCGTGGTGGTGATGGTGGTGTCGATTCCAACTGCCCAGAGCCGCCCCAGAGTCTCAAAAGCAGCAGCTCGTAGTAGGCATCAGTGCGTGTGAATGTAGAAAGGATGTAGGGCATCAAAAGCAAGCATCGATGGATCATGGAATGGAGTGGATTGGATTTGGGTGCCTTGTTCCTAGGGCTCACCACCACCTTCCTCTCATCACGGGCCACTACGGCAGGCTGGCCCTAACTTCGTGTTACGTTCCGTCCCTCTGGTCTGAGTGGCCTCCCTGGTGTGGGTGGGGTGGCGTTGCTACCATTGCTGCTGTTGGCCACCTTCCAAAAGGTGCTGCACTTGCCACTGCATGCCAAAGGGAAAGTGAAAGATGTGCTAGCTTGTAGCTTCAAGCATACATGCATGTGTCACTAGATCCATGGCCTTGCATTGTGATAAGATTAATAATGACTCCCACACAAGGTAGCCAGCATCAAGCTTTGTAGTAGCTAGCCCCCATTTTTGCGCTGCCATGCGTATGGGCCTTCTTGCCCTGATGTTTTCGTAACTGCGTAGCTGCGTATTAGTAGGGAATAAAGTGTGAAACATAGAGGCAACACTATGCACGACCTTCTTGTAGTGCCAGAAGACGATGTGCTCCAGTAGTCTTATTTGGTCCTATATCATATCTATATCTATATCTACATGTTCTATCTCTTTAATACAAGGTGTTCATATTATTTTTCACTAACTTGCAATCCTTTCATATAAGCTATCACATGTCATCCCTTCTTAATTACAAAAATATCCACATCATCTATATTATGTGCAATACATTTAACTTTTTAATTTATCGAAATACAATTCATCAATTCTATTTGTTTCATCATCTTGTCCTTCTATAATTAATAGGTAATATTCTATTAGTTTTTCTTCCATTAGCTTACTGATAAACAAATCTGATACAATAAAAATAACATGCAAGTCAAGCTCATATTATACATAGACAGTACTAGAGTACCATAGTAATGTTATATATAATCAATTTATTCTCAAGGAAGTTTGTCGGCAACACGTAGAAATATTCTTCTAGTATTTTTATAATCCTAAATTCCCACTGAAAGTCCTATCTTTACATGTAAGTTGTCCACTAACATATGCAATTATAATATTCATGTGAATTAGATACATCGCTATTCACTAACATACGCTTTAGTTATCCACATCGGTATCTACACCATCCATCGATACTATTTTATAATACTCTATCATTTCATATAAGTAATTACCTTTAGTCTAATTTTATCCTAAATTATCCATAGTTTTAGTAGCAACGTGTGAGGTAATAATAAGTATCACTCTGACTATACTCCCCTCTATCCTAACATATAAGGTGTGCACGTATTTCATAATTTAAACTTTCTTATATTTAACTAACAATTAGCATAATCATATAAAAAGTTTACACTACAAAAAGTAGTTGTATTATTTATATTTAGAAATACTTTCTAATGATCAAACTTTTGTATTTATAAATTATATATTATAAGAGAAACTTTTTGATAATTTATTTATATGGGCTTCTATATTATTATTTTTATTGGGCCTTGTAGCTAGTGTCGTGAGCGCCTGGGTCATTCATGCAGAAATCGAACACGCAAAGCTTGTCCACCTCGGCACTCACGGAGTCACGGAAATTCACATGGAACGGAAACGGAGCGCCCTTCGCCACCGCCTTGCCTCCTCGTCGTTTTAGTCTCGGACATCAAAAACTAAATCAATACTCGAGAAAGATCATAAG